>JANHZU010010715.1:0-13213 GCA_032468055.1 Acrochordus granulatus | reverse complement strand
GTCCCCGTCCAGTGCCCGCGCTGGACAGCTCCGGACGAGCGAGAAGAGTCCCAAGGCCAGCGGGCGTTGCCAGGAGGAAAGCGGTCCTGCGACCCCCCTTGTTTGCCGCCCAGTCCCCAGCCGGGTTTGCACTTGCTCCTCGAAAGGGAAGTACAGCCTGCGGCCCGGTAACATCGGTCTGCTCTGGGGACTTGGGACGAAACTCAGCCCGTGCTATCCTGCAAGGCTGCTGTGAACTTCCTTTGGTTCTCTCTGAGACTTGGCGCTGCAGACAGCCCGAAAGGGAATGGAAAGCCCACCAGTCCGAGAGGGTCCCCGGCCTGGCGTCTGCTGCGCCACGGAGACGGTTCTTCTCTTGAGTGAAACGCGCTCTTTGTCAAAGAGCGCGCCCGGATGATGCCTGCGCCGAGACCACGAGGTCTCCTCTTCATTTTCTTGGCTCTGTAGCCCCAACTCGGGTCCGCCTTCTTGTGTAGTACGGGGCTGCTTGTCCCTCGGCGGCCGCTGTAAAGGGACAGGAAGTATTGCCATGGAAACGCTGGCGGCGCCGGAAGGAGCTGAACCGTTAGGCATTGACGTGGAGGCGGCGCCGCGGTTCGGTGGGACTTCGGAGCACGCATCGAGCGCGGGTAAGCGTGGCTCCGCAGAGCCAGAACGATTCCATAGCCTGTGAACAAGAGGCGGGCGCTGGCTCGGGAGGGTGATGTCAGGGCGAGCGACCGGGCCTTCGCGTGACGTCACGGCGCTGCGCCTCACCGACGGGCTCCCCTCTCGCAGGACCATCGAGGCCTGACCATGGCCCTGCCCGCCGCGCCGCCCTTCTGGAGCAGCCGCAGCCGCGCCCTGGAGCAGCAGATCGTGCGGCAGCGGGAGCAGGAGGCCCGTCTGCGCCAGCAGTGGGAGCTGCACAGCCGCTCCTTCCAGCAGTTCGGGCTGCGCTGCCGCAAGCAGGCCGAATGGAGCTCGCGGCGCTCCTTCCAGCAGAGGTGAGGCTTGCCGGGCGTGCGCGGGGTTGGGCAGCGGGCCAGGTGGCGGCGGCGCCACCACGCCTCCCGCCCTACCTGTTCTCTGTCCGCCAGCATGGAGGCGCACGGCCGGGAGCGGCGGAAGGCCGCGGCGGCGGCGGACCTGGAGCGAAGGCGGCGGCAGCTGCGGGAGCTGCTCTTCCGGGAGCGCGATGCGCTGGCGGCCGAGCTGAGGGAGCTGCGGACCGGCGGGAAGGCCGGCCTGGAGGAGAAGAGGCAGCGGAGCCAGGAGCTGCGCTCGGCCAGGGAGGAGCGGCGGAAGCAGGTCTTCCTGGGGGCCCCGCGTTGGGGAGGCGGGGGGAGCCCGGGGAGACCCTCCAGGTCAGTTTGGGTTGCATTCCTCCTTTGCATTGGCTTGCAGATCGCAGAAGATCGCCTCCATGAGTGCTGGAAGAACAAGAGTGCCAAGCTCCGAGAGGTGGGAAGCCTTCTTGATTGCTGATCATTCTCAGGGCTTGGTTGGCCAGCCTGGGTTGCTCTGGGAGCTGCAGAAATAAAAAGGCCCCACTGAGCAGGCAAAAACCACTCCCCAGCAGTGCCAGACCCTGGGAGTCTCCAGTATTTCTGCTGAATTTCAGGTGAACTCTGAACTGCACAAGAAGCATGTGGTGGAGGCTTGGGGGGACCAGCGGTTGCAGAAGCAACAGGTAAGCCTTTTGCTCCCCAACGTATCTGATTGGCGGAAAGGTAGCCAGAGGGTAACATTCACTTCTGTTTCATCCCAATGGAGCGAGAAGCAGCAGATCAGGAAGAGAAACTCCACTCTGAAAACCAATACGAGAGAGCCCGCAGAGAAGCCCTGGAGAGGCTGAAGCAGGAGGAAGAGCGGAGGAAGCAGGCAGAGAAAAAGCAGGCAGAGTTTCTGCTGCAGCAAATGGCAGAGCTCCAGCTGCGGGATGCAGAGGTGGGCAAAGGCAGTCCCACTGAATGCCTACTGTGGTGTCTCATCTGGAAGCTGCTAAGGCACCTGCCTCTCAGGGGAGGGAAGTGCAGCCCATCCTAGTTCTGGGGCTGTAGATCAGCCTTTGCCCTCTTCCAGCTCATTACATGACCTATTTTGGTTCTTGGAGGAAGGAGAAAGGGAGGGTAGGAAAGCCCAAGGTGGTCCTGGCCAGAGACTGAATTCTCTGACTCTCACCTCTCACTCCCCTTGTCAGGCCACCAAGCTGAGGGAAGAGGAGGAGAGCCTGTTGAAGCAGCACTGGGAGCTGCAAGCACTAGAAGTTGAGTGGAAGCTCAAGGATGAGCAGCAGAAGAAGGTGGAGCTTGGGTAGGTCGCATTGGGAGGGCAGGGAAGGAGGCAGCGGCACAGAAATAAGTAATGGAGAGGGGCTGAATTCATTGTCAAGGGGTGCGGCTTGTCTGCCTGGACAAGGAGCTTCTCAGAGAAGTGAGAGACTGAGTGCACAGGAAGCGGGTGTTAATTGGTGGAGGGAGCCCTTTGTCTTACTGTCTCTTTGTCTAGATGGTCCCATTATTGAAACTGTTGCTACCTCAGACAGTTGCACTTTGCGGAGTCTTGTGCTCTTCTCAGATCCAAGGCAGAGGCTCTGCTGAGAAGTGCAATCCCTTCTTGGTAGCTGCTGGCCCTGACTGTTTACGGATTGTCTTCCAACTTATGTCCTGCCCGCATCTTCCCCCAGGCGCTTTCTGAAGCATCAGTACCAGGTGCAGCTGAGGAGACGGGCTCAGCAGGTCCAGGAAGAACTGGTAAGCTTCCCCTCCAGAGCAGGAGGTGGCTGAAATTCAGAAAGTAGCTCCTGAAGTCCATTTGAAGGACTCTGCCTGCCTCTGTCATCCCCCAAAAGATCTGGGTCACAGCAGCTGGAAAGGCCAACCTCTTCCTGCATAGAAGCTGCAGTTGGACAAGCTATGGTGGCTTCCTGTGCCCATGTTATTCCAGGAGAAGGACAGGCAGATCCTCCTGGCCCTGTCCAAGGAGGACGAGGAGGACCAGCGCCTGCAGTCTGCCCGGCGGGAGGAAGCCATAGCTGCAGTGGCCTGGATGAAGGAGGTCATTGAACAGCAGCTGCAGCTGGAAAGAGAACGGGAGGCTGAACTGGAGACCATCTTCAGGTGAGGAATGCCATTGAGTGTGGTTGAAGCAAAGGCTGCTGGGAAGGGCTGAAGTTGAGGGGTCTAATGGGGACCCTGGGAACCGCGATCCTGGCTTCCAGGATATCTCTGGACAGGCAGAAGGTGGGACAGAGGCCCTGGGCACCCAGTGGCATACACAAGGGCCTTTTGGCTGCCATGAAGAAGGGGTAGGTGCTCTATCTTGCCTGCTGCTGGGCAATGGTCATCTCCCTGTTCTTTCTTTCCCTCTCCCTTTCTAGAGAGGAAGCTAAGCAGGTGTGGGAGAAGCGAGAGGAGGAATGGGAGAGGGAGCGGAAGGCTCGCAACAAGCTCATGGCAGAGGTGAGAGTAGCACTTCTGCTGTGGGGCTGCTGTTTCAGGCAAGAAGGGAGGCCAGTCTCCGCTCAGTCTTCCTGTGCTTTTGCTGCAAACAGGTCCTGGCTGAGAGAGCACAGCAGATCCAGGAGAAGGTGGAGCAGAACAGGCAAGCCCAGCAGGAGTCAGTGATGCTCCGGGAACAGCTGATCCAGGAACTTGAAGAGGCCAAGCAGTTGACGCAGCGGGAGCAGGAGGCGGCAGCTGTGCAGAAAACCACCCGCCAGCAGGAGCTGCAGGCCCAGGTATGGCATCCTTGCAGAGCCATGTGGAGTTGGCCAGGCTGTTGAGAGGTGCCCCATCCTACTCTGGCCATCTCCTCCTCCCCCTCCAGCTCACAGAACGGCAGCTGCAGAAAGAAGAGGAGCTCCAGCACCAGCAAGAGGTGGCAACCAAGGCCCGGCTGCAAGAACAGCAGCATGAACAGCTGGAGGAGCTGGAGGCCAGGCGCATGGTGGAAGCTGGCTATCGCAACAAGGTGGGAACTGCTGCCCCAGGGGAACTGCATTCTAGGACTACCTCAGTGCAGCTGGCTGGGTGGCTCTCGGGCAGTGCTTTGTGAGGAATCATCTTGGGTCTCAGGGATGCTATCCTGGTGTGGAGACCCCCTTGGTCTGATCTGATAGGTCAGACAAGACTCTTGACTGGCATCCTCTGCCTCCCCACTTTTTAGTGCTATAACTATCCCAAAGCTGCCTGGACCTAAAGAAACACCTGCATTCCGGGTCTGGATGTCTGGAAACCTGTTGCCATCCAAGCAGTGACAGTTGACTTGGAGCTGGCAGGAGTGCAATGGGCCCTTGGCTGTGAGGGGGGTTCAAAGGAAGATATGTTCTTCAGGAAAGACTAAGGGGTGCTGGGCTGGCTCTCATCAGAAGTGGTGTTTCCTGGTCAATCGACCCTCCTTCCTGCCTTCCCAAGGGGTGGCAGCTGCCACAGAAGGAAGGAAATGTGGTGATGAAGATTGGTGGGTATCTTTAAGTAAGTCAATAAAGTGTTGCTTTTCTTTTTTAATTGGTTTCTATTTGGTCTGATGCTATCCTGAAATGCTGAGAACAGGAGATGGGCAGTCACATGGGGAAGGCAGCCAGAAGATTGTTCTACCTACTTTTGTTTAACCCCGTAATACTACAGGACTTCACAAAACAAAACAAAACAGCATTCAAAATAGTATGGCACTTGTTTTTATACATATAAGATGTACATATACACACACTAGCAAGATATTTTACATACGCACACACCATTTAATTGTGGCTTTAAAATGGAGGGGAGTTGGTCTCTACAGCCACAAAGCAACCGGTGCCCCATTTCTGCAGGAGGGCCTGAGCAAGCCAGACCTGGGGACTGCTTCTTAGTGAGAGGCACAAGGCAGGCCAGCCCACAGGGCATATGCTTCAAGGGAAGACCAGCCTGCTAGCCTCTTCACTGGCTGCCTCATACCAGTTAGGCCTTGGGCTTTGGAGAGGAGCTGGGGCACTGTTGCCTGCCATATAAAGATGGTCTGGAAATAATGGGGTAGGGGGCTTCCATGAAGTCCAATGCAGGGTCCTGCCCCTGGGCTACTGTGTCCCAGCAGTCAGGAAACCGCAAGGCCACTTGGCTGAATAGACCTTGCAGCAATCAACAATTCAGCTGCTGACTTTTTCTTCTATTGCAAAAGCAGCTCACTTCCTGTTGTCAGACTTGTCTAAATTGAGAAGCAGCAAGATGGTAGTTTTGGGGAAGTCTCAAGAATCACTAGCCAGTAATGTTGTTGTGGCTTTTCCCAAAGGCTATAGGCAACCTGGCTGCTGCTCTTGCCCACCCTCCCATCCAAGATCTATGCTATGCTACACTAAGTGCTCCCCCGGCCTTCCAAAACCGCTACTTTCTCCCCCAGAGTGTTTTTTGCATTGACTGGTCATTGTACCTTGGCCATGTGCTTTCTCCATACTTCATATGCAGAGGCTGACTGTGCTGTAAAAAAGATGGGTGTGAGGGACTCAGAATGCTTGTGGAAGGGAAAAGCCAGCAAAATGAGTTGCCCAAATAGCTCCCAAATGGAAACAGTGGGACTGGTGGGCACTCAGCTAACTGTGCTTCATTCCTTCTCTCTCTTTCTCTAACATAAGTCCCCTTCTCTGGCCAGGCCACCTCCTCACATTCCAGAAAGACCCTTATGTTGTCCGTATCAGCAGGGCAGGGAATTCCAAAAAAAATTAAAAGAGCAAATTCTGCTTTCCATATAGGGCAAGGCACAAAATCTCCTAATGCATAGTTATTTTGCAAAAGCACTTTCTGGAGCCACCACAATACCCAGCATGAGGAGCTGCTGTGGCCTGCCTCACTGTCTTTCTCAAACATTGGCCTCTGGGAGTTTGGCAACAAGAGGAATTTCCCCTCAGTCCCAGCAGAGGAAGAGGGCTATTCCTTCCCAGAAAAGCTACAAGCACGTTGTGCTTTCATGCCTGGGGGTCTCTAGCGCCCCCCAGATCAAGCAGGGAGGTGGGGTGTCCTTTTGACCATTCCCTGTAACTCAAGAGGCCACGGATATTCCTTAGTGGTTCAATTGTTCCAAGCAATTCCAGGATTCACAGGACAGGCACCCTGGATTCTGATCTGTGCATCCAAATTCACAAGAGGTGTTTGTTAAGAAGACAGGATTCAAACTTCCCTCCCCACAAAAGCAAAAAAGTACTGTAAGCTGGTGATGTGATGGTTGGCTCAAGACACACTTCCAGCGTGCACACTCTATGCTGGCAAATACAGAGCATCAAATAAGGCAGTGGGTTACAGCAATCCTGGGAAAAAGTCATCTTAGTAAAAGAACATGCAAAAAATTTAATACTGAGGTTTCTTTAAAAAAATGTAACGCACCACTTTAAATATTCCTGTAAAAAAGAGCATCCCCTGAAAACCGGAGCACAGTTTCCAAGACAACAGCGAGCGCTGTGCTGGAGCCTACTCAGTTGGTATTCTCTTTGGTTGTGATGGTGACCAGCTGCTTGGCTGCCTTGGCAATGTCATAGGCACACTGGATGACCTGCTGGGTGACTAGCTGGACATCGGCTGTGGAGCAAGACTCTGGCAGGAGGGCCTTTGCACACTCAGAGTGCAGGCGGAAGGCACTGGAGGTCAGCAGCCGCAGTGGGGTGCGCACCAGCTCCGACGGTGGCTTCTGGGGGAAGAGTGGGGAGTGCTGAGTGGTCTTTGCTTCTGCTAAGTGGACCGATCTGGTTCCCCATTTAAGGGCCTGGACAGGATAATTTGTGAATGCAAAGCAGCAAAGCAGCCTCCTGTCTTGCAAGGGACAGGACGCCATTGATCCAGTTGCCAGATGCAGTCTGCAACTTCAGAACTGGCACCAATCTTCTGCTCTTGCTGGAACACCCATAAGGTTGCCACCATCTTCTCTTACATTTTCTCACTTGTCTCCTGCACCATCCTTTGCCCATAGATTGGGTATTCCATGCCCACCCCCTCCCACTTGCCAAACCAGCATGACTCACTTTTGGAAAGAGGGCTGCCATCTCTGTGACGGCCAGATGGATCCTCTCTGAGCAGGGCACATAGCTATAGGGAGCAGAGAAGGCAGGTGAGACTCAAAGCAAAAGGATCTTGTTCCCAGCCCACCCGGTTTGCCCTTCGGAAGGGACCAGACTCCAGTGGCAAGCCCCCTGGCCTCTCCAGCTCACCTCTCGTGCTTGCTCTCCTGAGCTGCCCGCAGCAGCTCCTGGATGTTCTTGGTGATCTGCTCCGTCTTCCGAATCACGTCCTCCGTGCTGGGGAAGCTGGCACTGGGATGGGCCTCGGGATCCTTGCCCTCTGGCCCAGGACTGCTCCGCTGCCTTGCCTTCCTGATGAGCCTGCCAAAAGGCACCTGCTGCAGCCCCAGACTGGCTCCTTCGGCCCCTTGCCAGAGTCTCCACCCCTGGAGAGCGGAAGATCAGACTGCCTCTCTCTGGCTCAAGCTAGCATGCAAAGAGATGGGGGGGGTATGGCTGCAAGGAAGCCCCTCAGGTGCAGCCTAGAACTGAATGTCTGGACACCGAATTGTTTTGCTTACCCCGTCTCATCCAGCTCCAGAGCAGGGACAGTGTTGTCGTAATCCCCCTCAGGCAAGCTGCTCTGCTTTTCTAATCGGTAAGTCTGGAAGGAAAAAGAAGAGAAGGAGGGAAAGATGGAATACGCTGTTAATGGAGGAGCCACAACCAAGCCAGACACAGCCACCAGAGTCTCTTTCCCAAGAGGGAAATGGGCAGCCAGACCCAATTCCTGCCAAGCATCCTGATTTAATTAATGCTTTTAATTAATGTTTTTAAGGGTTGTTTTTTGTTAGCTGCCGAGAGTCTCCAGATTTCGGCAGCATATAAATCAAATAAATAAATAAATGAATAAATAAATTGATCTCTAGTTCCTCTGCCTCTTCGGAACCCAGCTTGTACTTCTGGTAGTTCTTTATTTACATACTGCTGAAGCTTAGCTTTTAATATTTTGAGCATAATCTTGTTAACATGTGAGCTTAACTCGATTGTATGGTAGTTTTTTATTCCTTTAGGTGTCCCTTATAATCAATGTTCCATTCTTTTCTGAAAAAGCTGATCATTTGCACAGGTAACTTTTCATATGCTTTCTAGAGATGCCATATGACCTGGAGTAAAATGTGGGCAATGCTTATAATGATGCAGATTGGATATTGTACAAACAACCTGACATCCTCCTTGTTTTTTTCCCACTTTTCCCATAGATTAGTAGCAAACTCCCATCTATACAATAGGTGGAATACACATAAGGAGAGCTTTGAAACTTTGGACTAGAATAGACTTTTCCAATAATTTGGGGATTAATTTATAACTCGCATTGGATATAAACAGTATAAGTTCCCTGTTGATGGTTTGTACCATTTTGGTTTGTGCCATAATACTTCTCCAAAGGGATTGCTTTTTATTTCTCAACAAGTATATTGAGTTACAAGAAAGCTGATGTTGCAGAGAATTCATCCACCTCTGGAATTATTAGAAACAATGAGCATCCTCATGGCTCTGACCCTGATCATCCCCCAGTTCCTGCCCAAAGCGACTCTTCATACAAAACTCTAGACACATCTAATGTTGTGTCTAAAAAGTCAGGTTGTTATCTAAAGATCCTATTTAATTCAAAAAGCAGTTTGCTATCTCTTTGCTATAACAGGACCTGGAAAACAATATCTTTATTTCCTAGGCACTATCATTGAGAGAGCAAGGGAGAATTAAAACATCTGAAATCAATCATTTTGTCCAATTGGGAGAATGAAATTTCTCCCTTAGAGTTCATGATTCAGAGTATCTAATAACACAATTTATTGTGAAGTGGTATTTCCAAATTGGAGAGGCCAATCAAAATGGATTAGTAAGTGGGTGTGAGTATATGAGACTGTCATGTGAATTTAATATGTTGGTTTGGAGTTAAACAATAATCATAGCATGAATCATCTTGGTTATTTTCTGAAAACTGAAACTTGAAATCTCTTCTCATGACTGATAGTGCATTGAGAATTTCCTTCTGCTAATGGTAGAGAGCCAATTGGTTGTAGTGGCTAACACATCAGACTAGAAACCAGGAGACTGTGAGTTTTAATCCTGTCGTACGTAGAAAGCCCACTGAGTAATCCTGGGCAAGTCCCTCTGTCTCAGCCCTAGGAAGGAGACAATGGCAAACCACTTCTGAAAACTTGACCAGAAAATTACAGGGAGTCCAGGCAGTCACCAGAAGTCAAGATTGGCTTGAAGGCACCAAAAATATTTATCATATATACAAAAAATGACAAAGTGGTCCAGATCAGTTGTGTTTTGATGTCATCTCTGTAGGTTATCTTTAATAATGAATTAAAATTTTAATTTTAAAAATCCATGTGAATTTTAAAAATCCATCTTCTATATAAGGCATTGGCTTGCCCCCTACTAAAAATGTTCATGGGTCCTCCACTCTTTTTTTCAGTTGCTCGTCCTTCTCCTCTCAAAGTTACACCAGGGAAATTTAGTAACTGATACAGTGGAGCCTCACAAAACAAGACTAATCTGTTCCAGATCCGTTCCATGCCACCAAAAATATTCATCAAAAAATCATTTTCAATGGAATTTGATGTAGAAATGATTGTCCCTAACATCTGAAACAAGTAGCCATGATTAACAGACGATATAAAGCAGAAATAGAGCAAACTAACCAGCACTTACGGATCTGCTTCGAGACAGGTTCTGGCCTCGGCTGCTGCTTGCTGGCTCAGAGGGTCTGCTACCACCACTTTAAAAGGGCCTTTCCCCTCAGCTTTTCCGGGCATCGTGGGTGGTTTGAAAACGCTTCTTGCCTCCATATTATGAGGGGAGAAGCGATGAGGGGGAAATTCTGCTTTATTTTGGGCAAGGACAACGACAATTTCTGCTTTATTTTGTCTGTGTGTATGTGTGTGCACGCGTGTGCTTTGAGAATATCCCAGCTAGCCTAGCATGAGGGAGGGGAGGGGACTGCCTGGAGATTGAATCTGGAGTCTGAAGTCCTTGGAGTACCATCTCTTGAACACCTTTCACTTAATTTACACTGTTTACGCAACAATGGGCGGGGCTCATTGCAATCAGGATTCTGGCAAGGTCAGTCACACGTACAGTAACAGAGTAAACTGCATGCAGCAGTGTCGGCAGAACACGCTTGCCCCGTCGGCAGAACTGTCGCACGGGGTTGCCACCTGTGCAACAATGGAGTAAAGCACACGGTAGAGTGGCAGAATGCTCGCGTTTGCCGCGTTGGAAGAATTCTCACACAGGATTGCCGCCTGTGCAACAATGGAGTAAAGCATGTGGTAGAGTGGCAGAACGCACACGCGCACTTGCCGCGTCAGCAGAACTCTCGTGCGGGGTTGCTGCCTGAACGAGAAATACAGAGCACGCTGACTGATGACGCGCAATTTATCACGCGAAGTTTGCTTGTCGTGTGAGTCGCGGCTCATCTAGCGGAATAAATTTTATTACAGTTTTTTGCTCGTCCTGCGAGTTTCATGTCTTGTGAGGTACCACTGTATCACATTCTGGAAGGAACTGAACAAAGCTCTGATGAAAAGATACATTCCCTTGGAAGTGAATTAAAATATGGATAGCCAGGGAGGAATTGCAGTTAAAAATAAAAGATCCACATGCATATGTCCACAAATTCCTCTTGGTTACCTCATCAATATCTGCACGCAGAAATACCATGCTCTCCCATAAGTATCTCACCAAAATTCTCTTCTATTTTGAAAGACATGAGATGCACATAAAAAGGGGGGGAAGCTTCAGTTGGAGTATTGTGATGGTCTTCAAGAATGCCCTTGGAACTGCTTTTGGTGCCCTTGGAACTTCTAATCTTGATTGACAAAAATTGGCAGAATCTTTTCCTGCCGCTTTGAGGTATGAAATGGATGAAAATTACAGTGTAAGTCTTAAGACAATGAAAAAATCAAAGAAAACTCCAAACCCACAGGCTTGCTCTCATGGTATTAACTTCTTTTCAAACTCCTCAGTGCAGCTAAAATGATATGAAGCTAATGGGAGCTTTGCTAGATTTAGCCAGTACCCATCTTAGTTCAGTATTTATTTCTCACAGTGGCCAATTTGGAGACATATTATCCCCAACTAGAGGTAATATGGAGTTTTCAAAACTAATACCCCTTGACAACTCTCTTTTCTATGCATGTGTCCAACCTCTTTTAAAAACCACCCACATCAGAAGCCATCATTTATTCACCATAATTTATTCACACCTGTAATAGTCTAAACTCAGAACTGTTTTGACTGTTTGATTTTCTCCAGAATCTTAAGGCAAAACTGGACATATACACAATGTGTATATTCCATAACAGTATTAGGTCCCTTCCATTGCATTAAAAATGCAATGCATTTTTATGTATTATGTTAATTTTATGTTAATTTTATGTTTTATTATGTTAATTTTATGTATTATTATTTTTATGTATTATTTCATGTATTATGCATTTCAGAATACCTAAAAAAACTCTTGTGAAGTGTGGATCTGAAATTAATGATAACTGGCCTGATATAACATGCTAAACTATTATTTGTCTTAACCATGATTATTTAAACAAGCCACAGTGGCTAGATTCACTCATCACCCTCAATCAAAATCAAAGAAGCCACTTTATGGCTTAGTATTATATGTGCACTTTGGTGTACTTAGGTAGAAACAGGTAATTCTTGACTTATTAGCACAGTTGGGACCAGAATTCCTAAGCTACAGGATAGTTGTGGTGAGATATGCTCAAATTTACAATCTTTTTTACCATTGTTGTTAAGTGAATCACATGGTAATTAAATGAAACTGGCTTCCCCCATTGATTTTGCTTGTTAAAAGCTCGCTGGGAAGGTTTCAAATGGGATCACATGACCTTGGGATGCCGCAACCCTGATGAATACATGCCAAGCATCAAATTCTGATCATGTGACTGTGGGGATGCTGAAACAGTTGTAAGTACAAGGACCAGTTGTAAGACACTTTTTTTCAGTGCTGTTGTAACTTTGAACAGTCACTAAAACAAATGGTTATAAGTTGAGGATTCCCTGTACAAGGTGTCTTCTCTATTTTGCCTGTTAAATATTCCATCAAAGCCAACTGGGATGAATCCAGCCATGAGCGTCCAATAGAAGTGACAATGACATCAGAATGAAGATGCATGTATCATTACATTACCAAAAAAAGTGAATTACACAATTATATTATGGCCCCCGTGAAGTACAGACGGCCGTACACATTCCAGCTCGGGTGAACTATTTTGATAGAAGAATAAAAATATTCCATGCAACATTTGGTTGGAGAAATGTCAGCTCCTCCACTTTGGGGATATAAACGCCACATACGTTGATCATGCTCGCTGGGGATTCCAAGCATTGTAATCTCAACACACACGGAGGGTATTTAATTGGGATAGATTACAATATATATTTACTTAAAGTAAGTTCTAATTGATCGCAGCGCGAACGGAGATGCAGCTCCCCGGTATTTGTTCAAGAGAAGGAAAACCGCACACCTAATTGAATTTGGTGAGATCTACTTCTGAGTAGACTCGCTCAATTGAATGTGGAATTGTGACCCCAAAAATACAATATCTATATATTTCAAATGTTTCGAGTACAGCTGTTTTTATGGGGTATTTACTGAGTGCGATAAAGGTGAAATCTTGTTTTTCTATTATGGCCTCACCATCTGCATTTTTCTATTAACAGCAGGCATACTGTTTTATTCATTCTTAGAACTGTAGCTATAGAGTACAGAAAATTGTAGACACTTTCTTTAAAATCATAGAACCTATCTTTCTACTTTCATCAGCAAATATCTGTTGAAATGGAAGATATAACAGGATAAAATATTTCTTTTAATCTTAGGAGCAGAGTCTATAGAGACACTATCAAAATAGCTTCATTGACAAGACAATTTCCTAAAGTTTATTTTTCCTAAAGGCTCTTCAGATCTTATGTAAATCAGTTGTTCAGCATGAAGTGAAGTCCCTGAATTCTCAGCTCACAAAATAGCAATGTTTGGGATAAATTAAATGCACCATGATGCTTAGAGGCAGGAATTTTCCAATACATTGTATTCAATCTTACTGAAAAAGTTTATATCAATCAATCATGGGACTACATTTGAATACTGCAGTTGTTTATTTTGTTCCATCTAGACTCTTAATGCTTCCAGACACTGGTTCAAACTTCCCACCACAATCGTGGAAAAAGATT
>JANHZU010010713.1:11893-22988 GCA_032468055.1 Acrochordus granulatus | reverse complement strand
CGCTCTTAAGGAGGCCTGCTTCGTGGTGGCGCCTTCCCTGTGGGATACCATCCCTGAGGAGATAAGATGGGGCCCCACCACGATACTCTTTCCAAAGGTCCTAAAAACATGGTTCGACTTGCGGGTCGGGGGACCCCAGGATGAGAGAGGCGGTTTGGTCTAGTGGTTATGGTAACAGGCTAGCAACTGGGAGGTCGTGAGGTCTAGTCCTGCCACAGGCCTGAAAGCTAGCTGGGTGGCCTTGGGCCAGTCCCTCTCTCTCAGCCCAACTCACCACATGGGGTTGCTCTTGTGGGGAAAATAGGAGAAGGATGGTCTGTTAAATATGTCCACTGCCTTGAGTTGTTTAAAAATAATAAAAAGATAAAAAATAAAATAATAATACAGAGCACATTAAGTGGTTGGCTTGATTGCGGGGGGTGGGGGCGGAGGTCTCCTGGGTTTTATTTCTGTAAGCCATCTAAAGTCACAGTGAGTGAGCTGGGCAGCCGTATAAATTTGCTAAATAAAGACAGCAAATCTAAAAGAAAGAAGGAAGATGTAACATTAAAAATAGCATGATATATCCACTTCTCTTAGAAAGCTGTAAAGCCTTTGGGGTGGGGTGTGAAGAATCTAAGTGTAACATGCCGGATTATAAACTGACCATGGCTGAGTTTGTACTGTGTTGCACTAACTAACCATGTTTTAGCCTATGTATTGTACAAAGCCAGCTAATGAGATGTCTGACAAAAACAAACATATTGTTGCCTTGGCAATAATAGCAAAGGTGGTCCCTGCAGAAATCCAGCATGATATATATTAAATAAATGTCAAAGAAAAAAAATGGGATATAAATTATAAACACAATCCCTGTTTAAATCTGTAACTTATCAAACAGCTCATTCTTTATCTTTAAAATCCCTGCTAATTACTGAATAAACCCCTCCTTAAAGTCCTTTTCTGTTACCTATCCTGAAAGATTAACTGTTCCATTCCACACTCAGTCAAAACTGAACTTAATTAGATTTACAATACATAAATCTAAGCCCATCAGAGTTTGGCTGAAAGGAGTGAAAGGCAGCTTGCTTCTGCAACTCCATTATTATGGTAAAACCCTCACTTAATTGGTGTTAAGCCACTTGAGTTCCATTCTCATTCATCCACAGCAAGATGGCAAGAATGACTGCTATTAGCTTGTTGGTTGAGAAATGTGGTATCCCAAGCATCTTCCTAGGCATGACATACATGCCAATGAAAAATGTAATATCTACTCAGTAGTCTAATATTTAATTTCCCAATTTATTTTCCTTTCATCATGTTTTCATCTTACGCTATGAGCAACAAATCAGCAGATCTTCTGCTATTTCATCCAGTATCTGATGCTTGATGGCAAAATGTGTTGGATTCTGAGGGTACCTACCCATCAATTTATTTATTTATTTATTAAATTTCTATGCTGCCGAAATCCAAAGACTCTCAGCGGCTAACAAAAAACAAACATTAAAAACATCAGTTAAAACATAAAACATTAAAAATATTCAAATAAAATAGAAAAACTGGTGGAACTAGCAGGGCGGGCTAAGAAGTATTTAACATATAAAAAAGGAGGATGAGGATGGCTAGTGATCCACCAGCCACCTCCAAGATGATAATGAGTCCCTCTGGAGCATATGTTATATGTTAGTAGGAAAGATGCTATCCTAATATTACAAAGCAGGTTTTTGCAAAAGGAGAGTGTACCACAAATAAAGCTTATATAAATGCCCCCATACATCCTACCACTCAGAAAGTAATCCACAACTATCCTTGTAGTAGTTCCACAGCCCAGAGTGAAAGTTCTACTTAGCGTAAAGAGGCTCAGTGATCAAGGATCCAAGCCACATTGGACTTTGTAAACAACACCAGTTCTACTGGACATAAATTAAGCATTTAAAAATATAGAAATACTCTGAAAAGGGCAATTAGTAAGATGAACTCCTGTCCTACTAGTAACATAACAAACAAAAAGGGGGGAAAACTTACTTTTCTTTGGGAGAGATCTAAATATACTTCCACAACAAAAGATATGAGATAGCAATTATTCAAAATTATGTAATAAATCACAATCAGACGAGCAAAAATGAAAGAATAATTGAATGAAATAAAATACATTTATCAATAAAAATTAATTCTTAACTTAGCAAAGATGAAACCAAAGAGGCAATAAAATACTGAAACTGAACAAAGCTACAGGACTTGTCGGTATTTCTGCAATCTGCTATAAACCCTTTTCAAGAAATCTTAAATAAATCTTTTACACAAACAATGAGTGAGATTCAGCTATCTGAAGAATTCTTATCTCTTTGATTGATGAAGAAAGAAGAAGTTAGCCTGTTCTGGAACACAGAGATCCATCTCTAAGGAATGTGGATTATAAATATCATAGTACAGTAAATGATGCTATATCAAAGCATGAACTTTATTAAGAGGAACAAGTTCATTTTCTTCTCCTAGAACCACTGGCAATTTAAATATGTCAAGAAAATGAAATTTAAGGAACCAATTAAGAACATAAGCAGATAAACTGAAATTATTTGCTGACGATACTGAACTGATTTCATTGAAACTTGTACAACAATATGGTTCAGTGTCAGGTTACCAGATGAACAAAGAAAAAATTCAAACATTGACATGGCATTTGTCAGAGGAAGAAATGAGTGAATCCAACAACAGGCTTAAGCTGTTAGGATCAAATATTTAGAAATGTCCTTAACAATAAATAATAAAGACTGATTTAAGAATATTTTTCAACTTAGAAAAATACATTAAAAATGCTTTTGAGGTGGGAAAAAAGAAAATTTGTCCTGGTTAAGAAGAATCATAGATGTTAAAACAAATATTCCACCAAGGTTTATTTTACTTTTTAAAATCTGTTGAGAATATGGTATTGATTGGCACAGAGAAGTACTGAATTATGAAGGTCTAGTAAAAAGGAAAGAATTAGATCTAAAAATATTCAGGGCACAAGAGAATGAGCTTGTCTACTAAGCTTAGATCTCAGACTACACTATCCTGACAGGTTTTACCTGGATCTTAGAATGGGTCACATCTCCCTATGGTTCCATCATCCCCATGGAAAGGGCAGGTCTTTCCCAGGAACTGCACAGGCAGAACTGAGTGGATCCAAACAGAAATAAACAATTCAGAGACCATGCAATATTCAGCAATCTAACAAACATTTGGCATGAATGCAGGAAGAGACCCAGGGTCTTCCTTCCTTGTTTCATTATTCAAATGTTTATTTTTAGGAAGATAAAGATATTAAGGAATTACCCAATGGAAAGACAAACATTTGTTTTGAATCCAAGAGTTTATCCTTAACAGGATAATAAAAGCCTTGGTGTCTCTTATCAGACAATGTTCTACCACATTTGAGCAGTTTCAGTACCTCCAAATAAATCAGCAAAACCATAAAAGAATTATAGAAACAAGAGAGACTTGTCTGAGTTTGAAAATCTTGTAATACATACCGCTGAACATTTGTTAGGTACAAATTATCAGTGAAGTATGATTCAGAATCCCAATATGTTAAATAGTATATAATCAGATGGATGCCCAATTTGAATATAGTTACAGAAATTTGAATGAAGGAGGAATATCAAATTCACTTCAAATCTTATATTTAGGGAGAATTATATAAAATGGTTTACCATTGGCGTATTACTCCAGTCTTGTTTGTTCAAATAATTTTTTTTTCTCCAATAAAAGAGTGAACAGATTAGGTCCTTTTTTCATAAACGATGGCAAATCCAATAATACTGAAAAATGATTCATGGTACAATAGAACAAATTTTGAAAGTGCAATTCTTTTACAATCTGAAATATTCTTATTAAATTTTTACTGAACTGTATATTCCTTCAAAGTGTACAAAATTACAAGTAGTCCTTGATTTATAATCATTCTGTCTAAACTTACAGTGGCACTGAAAAAAGTGACTTACAACCAGTCCTTGCACTTAAAACTAACAGCATCCCCACGGTTATGTGATCAAAATTCAGGTGCTTGGAAAATGGCATGTATTTATAACAGCTGCAGCATCCTGGGGTCCTGCGATTGCCATCTGTGACCTTCCCAGCCAGTTTCCAACAAGCAAAGTTAATGTGGGAAGCCAGATTCATGATTGCATGTAACAACTTCAATGATTTGTTTAACTCTGAAAAAAAAGGTTATAAAATTGGGCACAATTCACTTAACAATTTTCTTGCTTAGCAAAAGAAAATCTGGTCTCAATTGTGGTTATAAGTCAAAGACTATCTGTATCACTGTATATGTTAACAGTTGCTGGGATTCTAGATACTTTTTGCTGGGGAAAATCATTGATTCCTTCTTTGGAAAAATGGCTAAGTAAATTAATACTATAAAGTAAATCTGAGGTTGAATTTAACTCTAATCAGACACCACTCTTGGATTATACCATCATACTTGGATTTGTGCATCATTCAAAGTGTGCGGTTTATTATCTACAGAATTATATTTTAATTTGATCTATAACTTCTACTATGGACTTAAAGTATTCATTAGTGTATATAGTTCTGCTAATGTTTTGTATTATATTAGCTATGTACATTCAGTTTAAAGTTCAACAGGGATCTGGAGGATTATTTAAAAAATGGATACAATAGATTTTAGGATATCAAAAGTTCTTTATGGCATAGTAGAACATACATTCTTTTTATCATACTTTACATCCATTGTTTATCCACCAATACTTCACTTTTTGTACTTACTTATTTTCTCATATTTGGATTCTCTTTATTTGTATTCTCTATTATTTTCTCATATTTATATTCTCCACTTTTTTGCATTACACTACACAAATATTTAGTACATATTTGGTACTTATGTCATTTTTAGTGTCTCATTCATCCCAAATTTATTTTTAAAAAGTATGCTAATTCTTGGTTGTAATTTTGCCTAATGTACACAATACTTGCAAGTCATTAAACATCATCTAATACACTTTGGGTATTATTTTCATTAGATATTTTTATATCTGTTCCAATTTTCTTTCTTTATCTTTTTTTATTGCCCAGGTATTTACATATTATGAGTGCTGATGTAAGTCATAGACCTCAGTCACATTGGTAATAATAATGCTCATTGGTCCATTATTTCACATCCTTACTTTATTGCTTTTACTGACATACCAAGGTTTGTAGTTTAACAACATACACTGAATGTTCTTTGTCTTGGTAAGCTGATTAAAAGCGAAATTGGAGACATTTATTTAAAAGCTTCTTTTTCCACCTCATCCAGATTCTAAATAAGAGGGGCCACCTCCCCATTTTAAACATATGGACACAATAGAATTATCTACCTAGTTGAAACTTTTGTATGTGGGTCAATAAACAGACCAAGATAATCTGAAGCTCGGATAAAAGGGACATGAGAATGGGGAACCCAGGAAAAATTCTAGCAGATTGTGCTGGGGGTTAAGTGAAGTACACAGCACATCTCCCCACTAAGCAAAGAGATGCTAAATTCAAAGGATTGGCTTTTATTTTTTCCATATTTGTTCAAAATCTAAAATCAGAAAAATTCTGTTAAATATATACTTTCAAAAAATATTTTTCTGACAAACCTCTGGCTGGTTCAGATGTAAAATGTTTACTTGGATACTAGACAAGGCCAAAATATGGTTCACTACTATTTTAAACAGCTTTAAACTGAATTCTACAGTTCTTCTTGTCCTAGTTATCTATTTTTTAAAAATAGTTTTGTCATTAGGCTTTCAAAAACACAATACCGTATGTTTTTTCTTTATTCTGATGGTTGTTTTGTGTCCCAGTTCTCTACCCCAAGCTCTTTAGATGGGTTAACCCAAAGTACGCTTAATATTTTTCGAGAACTGTAATATCACATTTAGAGTTCTGCTTTCTCCATTTCAGTATGAGACAGTTTTTAAATACCCACTGGAGAAAGAAAAATTAATAAAGAACAGATGCTTATTCTTTTCAAGACATTATAATCCTTTTATAGACTTCAAATGGATTGGATTGAAGTTAGGTGCCCCATTCTAAAGAAACAGGTGCTAGCTGTACTTTGGCTAGCACTATAGACCAGGAATATCCATTGTAGGGTTGCACATCTTTAATCTGAAACAGTAGAATCTGGAGTTTATTCATATTTTTTTTTATTTTGCTGGCTTTATTTGTAAATTAACAGCTATTACAGAGATACAATAAATTTCTGGCATGTGCCATTTCCAAGGATTAGGAAACTTAATTCTTTAGCACCACTGTGAAGCTACTTTCCATGCAGAACAAATGGATGTCTCTAGTACTATTATAGTCAGGGACCAACTTGTCTGTTTTCAAAAGATTAGCAATAGAAATGAGGTTCTCTAGTTTTAACTCCAATTATTTAACAATAAAATAATCAAATATAATGGTTAAAATTGTCTATTTTGGGGGGCTTTTCACTCTTTCCTTTATTGCTGCTAGCCACCCAAATTTATTTGATTGAAATGGCCTTACAAGGATGCTGCAAACTGAGTTCTAAACAAGGTTGCTCCTGAGTGTAAAAGGCAAACTATTGAGTATAAAACCAGTGTTGTGCTGATTACTGTGGCTTTTGGGTTTGGCAGTTGGATGTCTGCAAATTGAGCTGCTAACTGTTCAGATACCAAATTATCAGACTGTTCTTTCTTTTTATCCCTACTACCCCACTTCTTATTTTTTCTTTTTGATGCTGAAGGCTTGGATGAAACAAAGTGACTTAACCTGGTCAACTATGGACATAGTCATATTCTTGAAAAGGGTGGCTAAATTATCCAGGTGTGGGATTTGGGAGTGGTGGATAAACTGATTATTTTCTCAGCTCAGGAGAGAGCTATTTCTGGCTGACAGCAGCCATAGCAGTCAAGCAGATTCAGCAATGCTTCTTTTAAGGGCAGAGAAAGTTTTAGCCATATTTTTCTTGTCTCTCCCATGGTGGAAGTAGTGTTGGTATTATTATTATTGCGCTGGTTTTAGAAATTGAAAAGAATATCCACACTAATGTGGATTAAAACACTAAGCACAGGTTTTTTTTCTTTCTTTTGAAAGGGGTGCCATGTGATGAATTATTAAAACATTAAATCATTTGGAAAAAAATCTTAGCAGCTAAATATACAGTAAATTAGGAGATTTGTATCCCCAACACACAGATGCAATTACACTGTAATAAATATCCCACTTATATTTACAACACTGTCACAGCACAAAGAAAGCCAGTATATCTTTTCTATGGCATTTCAAATTAGAGATCAGTCACCATTCTCAGTTTTCATCTGGCAAACACCAGGTTGCCTAGTCTTTTATTATCACACTGTAGAACAATATAGAACTGTAAAGAGCCAGTATGGTCTAGTGGTTAAATCAACAGTCTAGAGACAAGAGGCTGAGAATTCTCGTTCCACCATAAGCATGAAACCAGATGAATGACTCTCAGCCCGAGGAAGGAGTCAATGGCAGATCACTTCTGAAATCTTGCCAAGAAAACTGCAAAGATTTTTCCAAGCACCAGTTACCAAGAGTCAAAACTGGAGAAGCATCCGTCAAAAGAAAAAAAAAGTGGAATAAAAAGAAAAAAGAGAAACTTTGGCAGTTTTATAAAATTTATCTCCATTGATAACTTATAGCAGTCTTTGAAGAGGCTGAAAAACAGACATAGAAAAGTTGAGCTTTTTTGTGTTGTGGGTAAACTTAGACCGGTTGTTTCACGTTCTCTCCAGGTATCACCTAGATGACTATCGTTCTATTCACTCAACTTTTTTTATCTGAATAAGTCATTAAAAAAACCCTGTAGCTTTATGCAACTGGGATTACTGCAGTGGAGTAACAATTTGGTACAAACTCCTTGGACTTTGCTCAGAGAAATAGCAGCATAACATTGGTGCTGAGGATCTGGGTCTGTAAGAAGAAATTAGGAACAGAGAAGAGAATAATCTTTGGACACAGCAAATAAATGAAGACTAAGGGAGAGGGAAAGTGTTACCATTGGATAACTTGGTATCTTCGAATTAAAATAAGGGGCCCCTGAGCATTGGAAATTTTTTAAGATAGGGAAGAAAGCCCAGGAGTTAGGAAAGTTATAAAAGAAGTCTGTATAACTCTCTGCAAAAGATGTACCAGCAAGAAGTGTAGTTCAGAAGAATATCTTGCAGAAGTACTTAGGAAAAAGAAAAAGTTTAGACTACAAAAGGGTAGCATAAATAGCATAAGAATAAGAGACTAAGTTTTAAAGCAATAGACAAAGTGATTTGTGAGTAACAAAAAATAGAAAGCAACAGCATAAAGATAATTTTCTCTCTGTAGTATTCTACTCCTTACATCTAACTGGGAAGAGGCAGAGCTTGGGTGCCAAGAAATAAGGAGTCTCAATTAGCAGTGCTTGACCAACAGAGGAGAGAAAGGCTGACAGCTTCACTAGCAAGGGAATCACCAACTGAATAGTCTGATTGAGCCTTGAAGCACCAGGAGGAGATGACTGGAAGTGAAATGGATTAGATCAGGCAGATGGAAAAGATCCAACTAGGAGCAAAGCAAAGGAAAGTGAGAAAAATACTGCATGTCCCAACTGTTGGCTTTGCAAGGAACTGTACACACACTTTATTATTTCAAGAAATATTGACCACTACGCCAAGAAGTAAGAAAAATAGAGTAAAATGTGGCTTTGGGAACATCTATTTATAGGCAAACTTTGTGGAGGGTTTATTGTAGGGGTAGGGCTTTGAGGTAGGGCTTTTGCATGACTTTCTGTGACATTCATATGTATCATTTGCTTCTTTATGTATTACTCATTCTAGATTCTGCATCTTCTGAGTGATTCTTATTCTGCCAGGAATCACAAAGCTGCATTGGATAGCAGGCTGTTGAATGCAAGAAAAAAGAAAAAAATAGCATGTATGGCAGAAAAAAATAGCATGTATGGCAAAAAATAGCATGTTAAGCAATGCTTAAATGAGAGAATTGTTTTGTGAGAGCAACTGATTTTAAAAATGAGTGCAATCATGATATGAAGAAGAAGTTGGTAGAGCTTATCAATTTTATTAAGAATACATATAATGTGAATATGGAAAAGAGTGAACAGAAGGAGATGAAATAGATATATCAGATGATATGCATGAACTGAAGGACAGAACTCTTTTTTCAAATATTTTCACACTACTTTCAGCTTTAAAAATGTGTTTTCAGAAAAATATATTAACAAAAGTTATACAGTCTGAGTCAAGTTAAAGGTATTCCAATATTCATTGCTATGCAGAGCAAAACGTGCTAATAACTAATCTGATAGCCAAAGCCAAGATTCCACCAAGTCCCATGTTTGTTCCATCAGGTGGAGGGTCTGCTTTTCAGGTCAACAGACACCATCTAGGTAGTTGTGATGTGTGGCTGTTGATCCATTGGTTGTGACAAGAATGGACTGACCAGCTTGTCGCCGGAGCCTAACATCAGTTTTTGACTTTCTTCCACCAGCATATGACCTCAATTAATCAATCAGTTAATTAATTAATGACAATAGCAATTTATAGCTTACTCCATTTTAACTTTCTGGCTTCCTGTTAGAATTGTTCTTCAAAAGTCATACAAATATGATATTCCCAAGACATAATCACAAAAGTGATTCTGAGTTGAAATTTCCAGAGGGACCTATGTTGCAAAACAAGAGTCTTGTGTCATCTTAAAAAGACTAACAAATCTACTACAGTATAAGATTGAACATATAATCCACAAGAGCTTATGTGGAGTAAGAGAGAATAAAAAACTTTGCAAATTGTGATATGACTTTTACCTTCCTGTCAGATGTGAGAGCTGGAACTTAGTTATCTGTATGTTTTCACAGATTCTTAATATTTTGAAGTACTGTGGTCTTTACTTCGAAAAATACATAACATACACTTTAAAATTATTTTGAAAAAGAAATAAATTTAAAAATCCATATCTTGTGTGAAAAAAATGCTTTGTTGATTACATTTTTGACTGAGTACATGTACAAGTGACTTCAAGATTAAATCAATGAAGGAAAAAAAGAGTGGTGATTCAAAATACCTTAAAAGAAAGAATGCGCGTATTGGATTTTGGCCAGAAGATTTAACTCAAATCTACCTTCAGCATTATAACACAGTAGATGCACATTAAAGCTACCCAGGGGGAAATCTTCCTGTTTCAATAGATGTTAGTTAAAGAAAACTCTTACTTCTTCATAAGGCTACTGTATACATTTTTCACCGTGTCAACATAGAAATGCCAGCCACGTTGAATGCTTGCTTAATACAACTTACTGTAGTTGTATTAGTCCCAAACTGTACATGAGGGATGTTTGAGTCTAAAACTAATGCTTGTTAAAAGCCCAGTGTTGACAGAGTTTGGTGTTACCACAACTTGCTAATGCCATTTAATTTGGTTTCAGTAAGTTTAGTGTGAATATATCCCCTCTTTTTATTCTTTCTCTTGTTCCTTCTAATCTTGCCCATTTCACCAGGTTGATTTGAATATAGCAAGGGAAGTTAATCATTTTTCAAAAAAATATGATGGAGGGAGAAGGGAAGGGCCAGATTATCCCATACCCCCAAAAGGAGTATAAATGAAATATATTAAGGGAAAAGGAAGACTGAGTGCCAATTATTTAAGGTTTAGGAATACTACAGTAGTATACTGCGTCTAAAAATATATGATGCACTATGAATCCAGCCTGTTTTTATTGTGCACTTCAGAACTATAATGTAGTTCTGGTTGTTGAGTTTTGAAATTTATTTATTTAAAGGATCTGTTAAAAATTCTTTGCCCTTTGCAAATTTCTCTAACCAGGTTTTTTGATAATGTATACTAATGTATTAGATATTTATCCAGATCTTTTTAGCATGAGTTTGCCCATGAATGCTTTTTGATGTATATTATCGCTCATTTCACGCGCGAGCAAGGTTATGCTCAAGATATTACAAGCTAGGCTTCAGCAGTACGTGAACTGAGAACTACCAGATGTACAGGCTGGTTTTGAAGAGGCAGAGGAACTCGAGATCAAATTGCCAACATTCACTGGATCATGGAAAAAGCGAGGGAATTCCAGAAAAACATCTACTTTTGCTTCATT
>JANHZU010010713.1:0-11793 GCA_032468055.1 Acrochordus granulatus | reverse complement strand
GGCAGGGACACTGGAGTGGGTTGCCATTTCCTTCTCCAGTGGAGTCCTGTAGCTCATTTTCCACTAGATGTCCAGGATCCCCAAACTCTTCATCTGGCTCCTCTGATGAGACCTGTCCAGTATGGTTGAACCTCTGGCAGAGCTTTCATCTTCATTTGAGCACACAAGCCCCCGAATCATAGCAAGGTGGTGCCTCACTGGGGGGCTGCACCTTGGAATGCTCTATATTTCAGGTAGAAATAAAAAAATTAAAAAATGCCTCCTTCAACTTCAACTGAAGTCCTGATGATTTCATTGATACATTTATTTAATTTTCTTGACTGCAAGATGGAAAGGGTTTCCCATTTAAAATAATCTAATCTTGCTTCCTTCTTTCTGTAGGAGATTTTCCATCCAAGAGCTAACCAGGTCTGAGCTCACTTAGTTCTCAATCCAGAGAAATTTGCCTAGATGCTGTTAGATTTGGGAACCTATCTCAAACCAGCACCTGTGAAAATCTGAGGCAGATTTCCTTTCCAACATATCAGGCCCAGAAACAACGATAATAATCCATATGTATGTTACACCTTTAAAAATCTTGTTTTTAATTACCAAATAGTTCATGTCCATGCTAATTTTTGTAGTAATTAACAAGATATTTATCACACAAAGCATTGCCTTATTCAATAAGAATTTTGGATGCTATTTTTAGACTCAGAAATTAAAAGGAATCCATTTGATTATATCATGACTAGTATTACTGTGCAATCTATTGTATCTATTGTATAGATAGATTTCTAGTAACTTGGTTCTTATATACTTTGTGCCAAGATTTTATGTAGAAATAATAATTGTTTTATATCAAGAACTGAGAATGTGAGATCCATTCATTACAGGCTAGAGACGCAGAAGGTTTATTCCAAAAAATTTCAGTTTATGCAATGTGTAAAAAAGTCATGGTGAAGACTCAAGTAATGATGGCTCACAAAACAAGATGTTTCAGAACAAAACTGGTTTTCAAATAGTAGTAGTGATCAAATCAAAAACTGCTTTCCAAGAAAACTAGCTGGGATAATAATAACAAGTTCCAAACAGTGTGAGAAAAGCATTAAGATGTAACTGGCCAAGTTATGTGTTGGATAAAAGTACTACAATTTCCACCCATTTGAAAACCTTCAAATGTTCTGCTTATTTACCACAGCCATCATCAATGTAATCACAATCTGCTTACATTGTCAATCACTGATTCAAAAAGCTTACACTTTTCAAACAGAGTTCTGAAAAATCCTTGGTACAATATGTCTGTGAAGACTCTCACTCGTCCAGGGTAATGGCCAAACATACATTCCTCAGGTCAGCAAATGAGGACAGCAGGGTTCTGAAACCAAGATGCTCTATTTTGGAGTTTTATTTTCAATTCTGGAAAACGAAAGGATAGGATTTTTGAACCTGCCTAAGTAGATTCTGAATCTTTCATATTTCAGGGCTTTTGAAGTAAGTGACAGACAAAACCAAAAAAATGTTGGTATGACATTTTACTCTTCACAGTCAATTTTTAATGAATTACAGAAGGTAAATTATATCACACCTATAGGAAGAGAATAAAAAAGGGAAGGGAATTGTGGGAGAGGGGAAAAGGAATGAACCATGTGTAAAGAGGGGGAGCAGCCTAAAGTCATTACAAATGCTCAAATTCTGGATAGTCAACCCCCATGAGGACCATTAGTTTATCTGCCAAGGTCAGGAGCAAGGCGGACAGATGGAAAAATTCCTGTAACCTTGAAACTACGACTAAACAATATTGCTTCAACTGGGCCTATTACTTTCATTCTTAATAGGAATCCTTTCTAACATTGCTTTAAAAAAACTGTGGGCTTATTTTCTTTTTTTAAAAAAAATCTAAAGCTTTATTGTGAAAATTATAGTCTAAGCCATCTGGATATATCAGGCTGTGTATCTCTCACTTGAATATTATACTGATGCATTACTTACAATATCAGTAACATTTCTAAATAGTTATTTATAGCATATGGCTGCTGAATGCTTGTAATCTAAGTAAAAGACTCATCACCAAAACAGCCAAGTGAAGAACAAAAGTTATCTTTCAAAACAGTCTGGAAGAATATCTTTCTGAATTAATCTACTTTCGAACACAGTACATCCTATTATTCCTCCTTTGGTCTCCTAGCATCCTGCTGTTGATCTGAAATCTATTAAGAATGTTAATAGGCATCTATATGCTGAGCACAGCTGTGAAACTTTACTGTGGCTGTTTGGAAAAATTCAGCCTCATAAATAACTTGAATGAGATGAACTATGTTTCCAGAATCATGCCCATTTTCTAGGATGGCCTCCATCACAACACAACCCTAAATAAAAAGGGGAAAGAAAATCTTTGAGGACTTTCTAGACCATAGAGAGAAAGGGACTTTTTCTATTTGTTGTATCTGAGCCACTGCCTTAGTAATGAGCATATTCTCTGATTCGGTTCAAAACTAGATTCAATCCACTCTTACTTTCAGATTACTTAGGATATAGTTCTCCTTCTCTGAGAATAATATAGAATTCTAACTGATGGAAAATAGAACAAAGCACAGATAGGTTATGGGGAGTCATGCTCAGCTGTTTTCTGCCAGCTGATTTTTCCAGTCACAATCATTGTTGTTTTGTATGTGTCTATTTTAATCACATGCGGCTGAAAAAGGACAAGTACTAATTATATTTTTCTCTTGGAGAGGAAGAAGCAGATTTTTAAGTCAAAATGACAGTTTTTTTATGACCAAAGATTCCTATAAATGTGGTAGTGACTTGGAGATACAGCAGGAAGGATGACAAAACAGTCAAGACTATCATTGAGGAGGTTGTTAGATCTGAACAAAGAATTTGGATGTTTTCCTTGAACAAAATTGATTCAACCTATTTTAAAATCTACTCTGTAATTCTTGATTGTTTCTTATCTTAAACTAACAGGATCCTTCGACCAAATTTATAGCTCTGAGGCTGCTGAAGGAGTTTATAGTAGTTTAAATCTTAACGACTCCCAAAGAATGAAATAAAAAATTGAAAATAATGAAGTATTTGGAGAATATCTATCTTCGCATAAGATAAATGAATATGTATAAACATTTAACCCATTTATAGTGGCAATTATAAACAATCTAGAATTTAGAAAAAAATAATAAACTAAAAATAATATTCCAACCATGTAAATAATGTGTTTCTTATTTTATTTCTAATTTATATGGAATGTAAATGTGTTTATATGCTCCCAAAGGAAATTTACTATAACCTGAACTAACATCTGCCAAATGTTTTTTATGAAAGTATGGAATTAGTACAATCCATAAAAAAAGTACAGGTTTCCTCTGCTAGTTGTGGCTGACTCTAGGGAGTGGTGCTCATCTCTGTTTCCTAGCTGAAGAGCCAGCATTGCCTGAAGACACTTCCATGATCATGGAAGTGTCTTCATGATCAATCAGCATGACTATATGCTGAGGCACATGGACACTGTTACCTTCCCACTGAGGTGGTACCTATTTATCTACTTGCATTTTTACATGCTTTCAAAATGCTAGGCTGACAGGAGCTAGCAGACAACAGGAGCTCACCCTGGTAGGTGGCAACTCTTGCCAGCCTTCCAGCCAACAAGCCCATCACCTTAACTGCTTGCACCACCACACACCTCCAGTATAGTCCATATAGCAGCATAAATAAATATATTCAATGAATTTAGTTAAATAATTGTCGCTCCAGAGGTATAAGATATAACACCTATATTATCTGAATGTGAATTGTGTAGGAAAGTATCTTGGACCACACATGAGATGAACAACCTATTTCATGTGCGGTCAGAATTCCACATGGCCCTTTATTTGAATAACACAATTCAGTTGAGATCTGCATACATGTGTCTGGGATAAATTGTAGGAGTGACACAGAAATATGATTCACATTTTTTATTCTTTTTATTTAATCTATTTATTTTATTCCATTTTTGTATATGGGCTTATTATTATTATTATTATATTCTGTATATTAGTATGGCCTAATGGTTAATCAAGAATAAAGTTTAAAAAAGGTAAAGGTTTATCCTGCCAATCGTGGCTGACTTTAGAGGATGGCTCTCATCTCCAATTCACAACTGAAGGAGCCAGTGTTTGTCCAAAGACACTTTCATGGTCATGTGGCCTGCATGACTATATGCTAAGGCACACAGAACACCAAAGGTGGTCCCTATTTCTCTGTTTGCATTTTTACATCTGTTAAATAATTGTATTAATTTCATGCCAATTTGTCCCCGAATAAGTACTGTAAACCTAAATCTATTCCTACGTCTATTGAAAAACAGAACAATTAAATTTAGAATGTGTGAGTACCCTGTCACAGGATGTACTATATTTCTTACATCAAAAGAGTTTGATAAAGTTCAAAATCATATATGCTCATTCAACACTGATTTAAAGAGACACATACATTTATTGGGAGTCAGGCTCATTCCTATCTCCTTCAGGAAGTTAAAGTCATTGTTTGGCACTATTTAGAAAAGGGTGGGAGGAGTGATCACAATCTATATACCTATAAGTTTTGTATGTTGCATGAAAAATAGTGAGAACTTTTTCTGTCTTGTAATTTTAGTATTACTGTAGAATCTGGACTCAGTGAAAGTAAAGCTGGAAGATTCCAAGAGGAAGGAAGGAAAGAAGGAAGGAAGGAAGGAAGGAAGGAAGGAAGGAAGGAAGGAAGGAAGGAAGGATGGAAGGACATCTTTATGTTTTTGTGAGATTTTATTATTATCTGAAGATGTTGGCTATGGCTGATAAGATTCAAACTCAGAAATAGTGTGAGAGGTCTGTCAGATAGTTTTGGTAACTTCACATCTTTACCAAAAGTTCCCTTGTCTGTAATTTTTTAGTTACACCATAAGCTTACTGGTTACCAGATAAACCATCAAACTTTCTGAAGAGCAAGATTGTCCCAGGGTCTTAAATACATATCTTTAAATTTTAATAGAGCTATCGATTACTAATAGATCTATTTGTAGTATTCTTCTGTACAAGTAAGAAGGACCAATCTCAGATCTTCAACATTTCCAAATCTAACATTTACTTAATTATTTATACCTCATGTTTGAAGATATTTATGAACAAATAACTTGAGATAACATTTTTTTTAAATTATAAACTATTATTGTCTCAAATCTTGAAATAGATTTGTATAGGTGAAGTAGTACTTCCAGCTTGTGGAATAGATATGTTGTGCCAGGTTTTTCAAAACTTTTTGCTATGTTTTGGAGGTTTCCTATCTCAAAAACCGTGTGATTTCATGGTCCATTCTGGTTCAGAGCTTTGTTAATATGGGACACCACATATTAGAGTCAGAGTACTTTTAGTCATAAAGACCATAATTGGTCTTTCCCTTGATGCATTTTTATTCCATTAGCCTATGTGATGCTTTTTCCTGAAAATTTCTATATTTCATTCTTTAACAAATTGTGCAGGTGGCACTTCTTTCATCATGTTGAACTCTATGACCCAGATTGAGGCCATCTTTCACTGGGGTCCCTGAGCATTTCTCACTCTGTTCCTGAACAGTGCGCAGCATTCATAAACAACTTGTGACCCATTCATCTCACTGAGCCATCTTACTCACTGGTGCAATAGGGTTTCATGAAAATTACCAGAAGCTGAAAATGTCTGTACAAACATTTGTCTGCCTCAAGATGTTTAAAGAAATCCTCAGCATGGATAAGTATCAGAGAGGAATGCAGAAGCAGTATTGTAGCTCTCTTGTAAGAGTTACAGCAGAATATCTCAGAGAGATTAAGGAAAATGGCTCTATTCCAGGTTCCATTTCTGAGAAATATCTCCCTTCCGCATTAAGACTTGATTATACCCTCAATCTGTACCAGTGAATAGAGAAATAATTTATGCATTTGTAAGACTAGCAGTAGCTTCCATGACAAACTGTTGCTCCTTGGAGATACAATACTGCCAGATACACTGGGTGATTTTACTTCTCAAAGATTTCTTCAGACTAACAAAGGAGCCTGACCAAAAGCTAACCTCTGTGTTTTAATGGGAAACAAATGTGTAATAGAATTTCCTTATTTCTTTTAAAAGGGCTTTTTGTGAGCCATACATTCAGCCACTTTAAGAAATCAACAATTAATTATGACCCTACAGATTCCCTAATGAGGGTAGGCTTTTTAAATTGAACAGTATATTTTATCATAACTATTTTTAATCAAATAATTAAAATTATCAGATGTCAACAGCAGATATAAAAGAGAGGAAAGTAGAACTGCCTGGAAATAGCCTTCCAAAATATTATGTTCTGTTTAAGAGCAGAAAGAGGGAGAGAAATGTTTTCTCCTTAATTTCTTCAAGAAGTAGAAAAATTCCACAATATGTACAATTTATTTATTTATTTATCACATTTCTATGCCGCCAATCTCTGAAGACTCTTGGTGGCTTACAAGGATTAGATATTTTACACATTGTTTATTTTGCTAACCCCCCCCCCCAGCTGGCTGGCGATGTTCTCATCTGGGGCATCCTCTGCAGTTCCTGTTCCGTCCCCGGGACAGGCACGTCCAGCTTCTGCCTATTCCGAACTGAAGTGGTATCCATTTATCTAATCGCCTTTTATAAGCTTTTGAACTGCTGGGTAGGCAAGAGCTGGAGGCAAGTGACGGGAGCTCACCCAATCCTGTGGTGCTGCAGCTCGAACTGCCAGAGTGCTAGCCATTTCTGGTTGATACAACTGGCATCATTAAGCTGCTGCACCACTGCACCTTCAATATTGTACAATATTATAAAATTATATAAATATTATAAAATTGTACAATAGACTGTTCCCTATTAGCAGATAAAAACAACATTCTAAAAAGTCTTTTGGAAAAATTTCAGGTCCATGTTCAGGATAGATATGAATGGAGGGAGAGAGTGGAGATGTTATGTGTCTCACCTTCTTGACTTCTACTCTAGTTCACCATTGTTGGAAATGGTGTCAAGCCTGGAAGCATTTCTGGAGTACCATTGCTTTACTTCCCTAATCTGTAAAACCATTGGAAGATCATCTTTTCTTTCATAGATCTCAGATAGCAAAAATAAAAAAAACTACCTTGAAATTAAAATATATAACATTGCTCCATCCCAAGATGCTATAGGTCTGCTCACATTAACATCTGGTAATTCCCCACTCCAGATAGAGGGCACATAAAATAGATAGCTTCATTCCTTTCTCTCCCAATTTCATATCTTAACTTCATTTTAGGTGAATTGATCTGATTGTTTACAAAAAAAAATTCCTAGAATTTAAATGTGGGATTGCTGAACAACCATGAAGTTAACCATTTGGAAAGACTCAAGTCCTGGTGTCTGAAGGCATCTTGAAGCAGGAATTCCTGCATTTGGGGAAATAGACTGTTGACAAATTCCATAGAGCCATAATATTTAAAAAAATACACTTATTTTAATATCATTTCCAAAATGCTGCATCTGAGAGAGAAGTAAATTTATTTAGTTCTGAAACAGATTTGATCTCAGAGTACCACAGAAGACCAGAGCTGCTTTCAAACTCAAGTGGATGTCCCTTCAGTGTGATTCAGCAAATCTCTTCTATTAGGGAAGTCCATTTATCTCAAAATTTAATTATCAAGCGAAGTGCTCCATGGTGGAAACAACATTTGTCCAAAGTGAATTGAAGAAAAATTAGTTGTTCCCAAAGTTTCAAACTGACTTCACATCTTCAAATGGCTTTTCCATTTCCCAGCTTTGATATGCTGTATTTCACTAAAAGCTCATTATAAAGAAAAACCCCAGCCATGCAGAAAAGGGAGCAATGGCTTTATTAAAAGTTCCAGATATTTTTAGACAGCAACTGTACTTTTCTATCTTCATATTTTTATCAGTATATTTATATCCTTTGCAATACCTCTCTTCAAGAAAATTTCTAGAAAAGTTTAAATGGAGCTGCTGGTTAAGTTTTGTGGACCTCTTTGTTTGATGTTTCATGATTTCAGACCAGACAATCTGTTCCCAAGGTCCAACTCTGTCCTAATCAGTGTTCCATTTGTATGTGTGCAGAAAAAAAAAGAAGAATAAAAACAGAATTTCGTACTTGAGCAGAATGCCTCAAACTATTTCACATTTACTTAACCTTCTGGTCTCTGAATCTGTTTTAGTGAAATTCTTCAGGGAACTTATCTGTGAGAATCTTTATGGCAGGGATATAGAACCCTAGGGCCTTCTTTACCCCCCCAATTTGACTGTTGCTCCCAAAATAGATACTGAACTGTAATTTTCAGAGTGAGGGAAGGAGAGCATTCTTAAATACATAGCAAGTTTATTGACTATATGAGCTTTAATTTGCCCTCAATTAAAATTTTAAAAAGTACTTCTAGTGTCACTTATTTCCTGGAGTATTACTCCACAATTTGATGGTCAGATATGGTCTTCAAAAATGATTGTATAGTGCACTCTGATTCAGCATATAGAACCTATTCATATAAACTGCCTCTAAAATAGAGAAATGGAATAAACAATTTAATACATTTTAGAGAGAGACTTCTTTTGAACCTATACAAAGGCTACCGCACTTGCGTATTTCATCCCTTTTTTGAAAAAAAAACATAGTTGTTTGTCATTCTTGGACTACAGGCAACAGGGAGCTTCAAAATTATTGGTTTATTCAGAAAATCTTCTATGTAGATGTCAGGAATACAATACAGAATCTTTTATGTCCACAGCACATGTCTGACCCCTGACTTGCACTCCCACTCCAAAGATAGGCTTGGCCAGCATGTGCATGTTACGATTCCTATATCCTAAGCAAGGACCATACTTTAGATCAAAGGTAGGAAACTTTTATATGATAGAAATTGCAATTAATTTGTACAATAGGCCAATTAATATAGTGGGTGAAATTTGACATAAAGAATATGGCCACGTCACACAGAAAATAATTTTCTATAAAGAATGAAGTGTTTGTGGGTTTTGTTTTAAAAAGAATGTGTCTGTTCTAAGATTTACACATCAGTTTAGATTACAACCTACATGAACATGATTCAGAATATATGAAATCATTACTAGAACTCCCACTTAATGTATTCGAAATCAGCTGTTTCTTCCCAGCCAGCAATGGTAGCTGATAAAATTAAACTTTAAAATGAGTGAGGAAACTATTTTGATCAGGAAAGCTCCATTTTGCCACTGCTGGATTATACCATTAATCCTTGCTTCAATATACTGGAAATAATTTGAGTGCACGCATGACCACTGAAGGTTAGCAAAACAGCTGCTTCATTGAGGCTCACTTATGGCAAGCTTCCACAGGTAGTCTCTGCTGCTTTGCTTCGTGAAATAGCCTGAAAGGGGCACATAAGTCAAGAGATGATCAAAGCAAAGCACTGCTTTGAGGGTTGGCATACTTTTGCCAAATAATATTCATTCATTTATTAACATATGCATTCCTGCATGCATAATGATTCTCTCTTTTCTTGAGAGTTTAAGAGAGTGTAGAGGAAGGGATAATGGACTGACAGATGCAAAATTACCTAGTACATTTCATCATCCAGCGGGGATCCTGGATCTCCCTGGCCGACATCCAGCACATTAGCTATGATTTTAGAGGATTTAATCTGTGGGTTCTTATCAGGGACCGAGAACACTAACAGCTGCTATAGTACATATCCTAACCTTAAATGCTTCCCTTTGTGGAAGGATGTATTATAAAGAATGAGCATCCGTCCTTTGTACAGAATTCCTAAAGTTAAATCCCCAGAGACTGAGCCATGAAAGAAACTTGTTTGAAATCCTGGAGGTCTGTGGCAGTTGGTATAAACAATGCAGCAGGATAAATTTCTAAGGAGCACATCACCACTACCACCATTGTCTTAGGCAATACTGTACATACTGCCACCCCCCACAAAATGCTGGCATACATTGGATCGCTTTTCAGTCTAATGTGTGAAGTATTATCACACAACTGCTGGAATGGGGGACTACAAATAGCAATTTTACCCCTCAAAAAAAAAAAACAAAACCCTCCCAGAAAGACCAAAAACTAAATATTAATTTTGAAGCATTCATGATTTGTTGTTATTTTGTTCTTGTTTCTTTTAAAAAATTTAAAAAACTACCAACAGCGTATGAAATGTATTTATTTTATGCTTCTTTTATTATTTTTTTAAGTAGCTCAGGGAGGCAAACTTACACAGTACTCCCTCCTCCTCATATTTTCCCCAAAACCCTGTGAGGTGGGTTGGGCTGAGAGGGAATTACTGGCTCAAGGTTACCTGCCAACCCCAAAGGTGCCTGCTGTCTTTCCCCAACCTGCTCCATCAAGTTAATTTTTAAATAAATTATTCACAACAGCATCATGGAGAAAGACTCATATTAATCCTTTTTTTCCTTGATGTACACATGAGAAAGAGCAAAATGTGTTATGGGGTGCTGAGTGATTGTCCAACAGATGTTCTTGTGTGCTGGTCCCATGTAGAATCATAGACAGCACATATCTTGTCGAACTTCTCCAGGGACTTTCCCTACTTTTGAGCTGACATGTTTTCCACTTAAGAATAAGTCTATGAAAAACCTCTTTGGGCATGAAAGTTGCCAACCCCATCCTGTCTCTATTGTCTCTGTTCCCAGACACTGCCAATCATTAGACAGATTTTGCACACCTCACAGATTTTGCACACCTTGAGGCGGTCTTAGATGGTGTTTGGAATAAAGGAGAATAGTACCTGAATGCTAGTAGAGCTAAGGACAACAATTCATGGTGATCTCACTCATGGGTTAAGCATAAGATGAAATCAACATATGGAGACACAACAGAAAATATGTTGCCAGAACATGTATGCGCTATGGTTAAATGCAAGTGGGAATATGATCTCAGAAAGATTTTGTTCAGATGGTTTTAGAAGACTTGATGGAAGACAGAATGGTTCAGTTGGAATGTTTTTTTCCCTTCTCCTTAAATTGTATTTAGGACTCCAGCATGGGTAAGCATGCAATCAGAATTCTACAATACAGAAATCCTGTTAGAAATCCTGTAAAGTGAAACTAGCTAAAGATGCAAAACAGAGGAAAAATGTTTGTGATCTAGCCCATAGGATTAAGAATAACTGACCAGAGATTAGTTTAGGATCTGTCCCCAGTTGCAATAATATTGTATTTTTATATGGTTGGTTCAGTGCTAGATCATAATGGCCATTGGATAATCAAGGAGCCTAACAAACAATTTTTTAAAAATATACCTCCATTTAAAAAAGATTGTGGTTCTAATTCTACACTTTACTATTTTTTCCCCACTGGCTGCATACTTTGCATGCACACTTTACTGTTGAATGCATTATTCTATTTGTTATTATTTTATGTACTGCTATCTTTCAAGTATCCTGGAGCTGCTGTACCGAAGTCAGATTTCTCGTGTGTCTAAGCAGGCTTGGCCAATAAAGTACCTGAATCTGAATAAATGTGGTTTTAAAAATCTATTAAAGATTTAATATTTCACTACGAGTTATGAGAGAGAAAGAATGCTTAAATGAATGGGTAGCAAGAATGCTCTCAGATGAATGGGATCAGAAGGGGAAACTGCTGTGCTAACAGATGCAATAAATGTTTTGAATCGCATCCATGAATCACCAGTACATGCCCACACTCGTGGCATGGCTAGTGCTCATAGCAGTCCCAGAAATGCTGAAAATCCCAAGTCTGGCAGTGCGCTTTTCAAATTCACCAATGTTACCGAAATGCTACCCCGCGTCGCCCTCCCTCCCTCCCTCCTTCTCCGGGCACGGCCAAGACCTGT
>JANHZU010010711.1:5582-17333 GCA_032468055.1 Acrochordus granulatus | reverse complement strand
TGTTGCATGGGAGGCTTTCCAGAATGGCCCCAACCAAGGAAGGTGGGGCTGTCATGCCGGGGGTGTGCAAACTGCAGCATGCCCCCACTCAGGCAGCCAAACCTGTCGTAGCACACTGAACATTCAGCTCTGGAGAATACTTCTGCAGCAAAGCACGGGGCTCATTATTCAGCTGGCAGTGGCACCTGGCTGAGCTTGGAAGCGAGGCAGGGTTTGGCCCAGGAAGTCCTGGAAGATGCCAGGACTGTGAGCTGGACTGGGGAGCCCGGCCAGCTCCGAGGAGGAAGCCACTTCTGGGGCACTGCCAGCCACTCGGTCACCAGGAATCAGGTCCAACTTGGAGGAGACGTTCCTTGACGGCTTAATCACGGTTGTGACGTCAGCCGCCTAATTCCCAGCCCACTCACTCATTGTGGGTCACAGCCAAAGCTGGATGATTTTCTTTGGGATTCAAGAGTGGGACTTGCAAAGGCAGCCTCTAATTATGCGTAAGGAGGGGCCAGCTGTGCCTAAGCTGCTCAAAAGTTTCGGCTGCCCAAATTCTGTCTACATCCTTTGGGAACTGCACATTGTGCCTCAATTATTGCGGGGGCCGCCGCCACGTTTCTAATACTCAAGGAATAAGCACCAAATAAAACAGTCGTGCCTTTGACTGCTGTTCCTGGGAAATTCAGGCTCCAGGCAAGAGGCTGGCTTTACAGTACTGAACTTAACCACAGTAATGGCTGAAAGCCGAGCGTGTAGCAGCAAGATAAAAGTGTTTTCGCAAATCCTCAGCTGAATGACCAAAACGTTCAGCTCTCGTAAACGCTCCCTTCATCTGCTTGTTACTCTGCCTAACATGCCAATGACTGCGGGAATGACTTACTTGGTGAAATCTCCTCCATGATCTGTCCGTTCTCACTCTTATACAGATCTTTGAACAGTACAGCAGGTGGAATTTTTGTTCTTTGTTCTCCCGTCTGCTGGCCCTGAGCATCCGCAACCGACAGTTGCAACTCTCCTCCACAGAAGAGGCTCCTTCGTATTCTCCTGGGTGTTGGGCTATCGCCGGTAATCAGTTTGTGTGCAGACAACCCATAACATTTTAACCGCATCATTCTCAGTAGCTTTTTCAATGTTACGATTGTGCCACTTGGGAAACTGAGACACTGCAATTTTTTCATGAAAGCCAATGAACTGCAGTGGCCACCCAGCCATGATATTGTCTGGAGCCGGTCTGAACCATTTTGTTGCATTCCCGAAACAGGTGGTCTGCAGTTTCATCTCTTTATTTTACAAAACATACATTTGTTGCTGTTTGATACCTGCTGAAACCCTGATTAGTTTGTAGCACTTGTTCCTGAGATGCAAAAATTGATCCTTCTGCTTCCTTTTAGATGGTGCCTGCCAATAAATTATCAATTCCTTATCCAATTAATTGTCAGTCTCTTTTATGTGTTGGCTGTGGAATAGTTTACTTCTCCATTTTCTAAAGTTTTCTAACATTTTTATGTAATTTTTGTTTCTGTAATTATCAGGTTGTTTCTGCAAACTATAATGAGCATTTTTTCTTTGCTTGTCTTGATATAATTTAATCCACACATTTTTTCAACTATCTTACCTGCTGTAAAGCATGATCTCCCTTTTTTGTGTGCTAAATAATCCAATTCCACTTTTAGATGCAGCACATAATACACTGTCACTCAGTTTTTATTATTTCTCTCACCAATTTTGATATTTTTATTCATCAAGGCAGACAAAACAAAAAGACTCTTAGCTTTGATGTGCTCCTTGGAAACCTGAGTTCCAGTCAGCAAGCATCTAAGGATGATGGTGGTGATGGTGACTCTGATTAGGATTGGGTGTGGGAATTTTTAGTCTTTGTGGAAGACTAAAAAAGTCTTTGTGGAAGACTTAGTGTGCAACTGCTCAGAAGCCTTTTGTACACTTGGCCAAGGTATGCTTCTGGGCCCTGGCACGGGGGCGCACTTTGTAACGGTGGCCCACTTTCCTCAAGAGTCAGTTCCAGTTGTAGCAGGAAGAAGCCATACTAAGACTACTGTACCGGAGTCAAATTCCTTGCATGTCCAGCCATGCTTAGCCAATGAAGTATCAGAATTTGACATTGTCCCCTTGCAGAAAAGAGAGCCGCAGGGCTGGATATCCCCAGGAACCTGCTGAGGGGATGTAAACTGTTGGCACAAGGTATGGCATCAACTGAACACTGATAATACCAAGGCAGCCATTGCCACACTGCAGCAGAGATGCTGTCCAAGTCTTGCCACAGCATCTGGAGGTTGCCAAGTCTACACGGGATGGACTAGGCTGAATCTGAACCAGGGCAAGTGGCATTCATTGTCAGTGCCTCTTCTTGACCTGCCATCCTCCTAGACACACCCTTGAAATTTTTTGCCCAACAGCAGTCCTGATGTGAGCAACAGGTGGCTCATGCCTTGATCTATACCTGCAATGCACTGCATGGGTGCCTCTGAAGACTCCTTGGAAGCTACAATTGCTTATGATGTGGACAGTCAAGTGTCAGCAAAAGCACCTACCCCATGCTTCAGGCCGTGTGGCTCCCTGCCAGCTTCGGAAGGCAGCTCCGGATTATGCAGGCAATGTCCTATAAAGTCCAGATGCCAGGAGAAATTGCTGCTGGCTTCCAACTTGTGTGATGCTGTTGCTCAGTGGGTTATGGACAGTCTTCTCCTCATGACACCCCCCCCTGCTAGCCTTCTAAAAGGAATTCCTCATAAATGGGCATTTTGTACCGTGGCTGTTACGTGTTGACTCCCCCCATTCATAGCAGTTAACAGGAGTTTGCCCAACCTATCCTGGTGCAAGTGATCATCTGAAGATGGCAGTTCCTTCTTGTCTCTCATGGCTGGAGAAGCCACTGGGAGAGCCCAAGACCCCACCTCCTGCCTGATTGGCTTCCTGCTGAGGGAGTGGGAAATGCTGCACCTGCCACTCTCCCGACTGGCCAAGACCCAGAGAATCTCCACTAGTCTCATGTTATGTAAAAATCCATAAGGATTGGCAACTCCTCCACTGGGAATATTGTCTCAGAGGGAGGTACTCCAGCCTCTGGCCTTCCCACCTGCCTTGCGCAATGTGTGATTGATGGGTGGAGAGATGAAGGGACCCTGAAAGACCACAGACCACTCGCAGAAAGGGGCTCTTGGGCCAGAATACAAGAGGGGCGTCTCTACTGCAGGATGTGGCAGGGTCAAACCCTTCGCAGAGGCTTCAACCTGAGGCTGGGTGGCTAGCCACAAAACACCTTTGCATTGCAGCAGGTGGGGGAGAGTATCTGCTGAGCCAAAAATCACTTCAGAGACTCCAGGCAGATTTTAACTTTATTAATGTGAAACTAAGCCATGCATTTTGTTCCTGGGAACAGGGCAGGGAGGGAGTCGCTAGCAAGAGGCCTCTGCACCAGCTGAGAAGAGGGGAGCCAAGCAGCCTCTCTCTGGGCCACTGGGCAGCGCAGTGAAGGCACAAAAGAGGTGGGCAGGGGCAGCCCCACTAGGAGGAGCATGCATGGGGCGAGGTGGGGTGGGAGCCACTGCTTCAACCCCCACGCTGGAAAGGAGAAATCCACTGGTCTCTGCTGCCCCCTTGTGATGAGAGATGAAACTGCCCCACCATCTCCCACCCCTTTTGGCAAGGAGATCCCCCTGCTCAGCTGGTGCCTGTCAACTGCCTCCCCAACCCCCTCAGAACTTGGGGTGCAGGGGCCCATTATCTGTTTGCTTTGCCAGGCTGTACTGGTTGAAACTGCCTCATTCCTTCAAGAGTGGGATCCAGTACCCAGAATCCTGAGACCCTTTGGCCAAGTGCAACGGTTCAGGGCAATGTCCAAAGCCCCCTCCACCTGGGCTCCTCAGACAGAAGATGTCCTATGGAAAAAGAGAGACTGGTGGCTTCCAGTAAGGAGAAGCAGGGTGCGGGTTCCATACTCAGGTAGGTTGATGCTTAAGGACTCCTTACCCCAGGGTGTACTTTGACAGACATCTTTGCACCCAGGTTCATGGTCCGTCCATTGTGCTGGATGAGCAAGTTCAGGCCTGGGGAACCCGGATCACCGCCTGTCCAAAAAGGAAGAAGGAACGAAGGGACCATCCAGGGTCAGACACTGGAGAAGACAGTAGTCTGGGGTGGGAACATCTGGTCTTGCAAAGTGAACCTTCCCCTTCCTCCCATCCCTCCTTCTGGTTGTGCTTCCAGGTCCTTCCAGGTCTATCATGGCCTCTTCACGGACTCACCATCAAGTCTTGAGAACTTCACACAGAGGCTGGATGGACAACTGCTGGAGATGTTTTGGGGGTGCTCTGCCAAGCAGGGAAGGACCTGTCACGGCCCTTTTAGCCCTGTGGTGCTATGAATCTGTGTTCATCCCACAAATGCAGCAACCACCCCTCTCCTTGGAGAGGCAGCAGAAGAACCCCACTGCCATGTTGTGCCTCCCACGTCATCCAACAAGCCCAGAAGCCTCACCTTGTAGCCCATATGGCTGGAAAGCTCGGCGCTCGCTCAACACAGACAGGACCATCTCCTCCCGGAACTGCAGCTCTCGCTGGATCCCCTCCCCTCCTCGGAACTGCCCAGCCCCCCCTGTGTTTGGTGCCAGCTGAAAAGTTTGCAAGATTACTGGATACCTGGGGAGAGGAGGACAGAAAGAGTGGAGTCTGTGATCCTGGTGCCAAATTCCTCCTCCAATTCTGTGCAACAGGACTGCCACCTCAGCTGCCTGCTTTTGCAGGGAGAATTCAGAGCTGTGCGAACTCAAGCAGGAACAGCAGGGATTGGACAAAAAGCACCCCGAGTGAGCCTACTCACCAGGGCAGTCCCCCACTCATCCCTCTATCCATGCCCTGTGCAATGGGGTGCCTTGGTCAGGACCACACGCCAACAGCACTCCCCTTCAGGTTCCACCTGCACTCACAATTTCTCCAGGATCTCAGGATCAGTGATGCGGGTGTTGGTCATGTGGCTGTGCACCCCACTGCGCCCGTGCCAGTGAGGCCCTGCCCCAGCCCCTCCAGCCACCGTCTCGTAGTAGCTGATGTGCTCGTTCCCAAACGTGACATTGTTCATGCAGCCCTGAAGAAAGGTTCAGGGGTTAGAACGTGGCTTCTCCAGCCAGCTGCAAGTGGCCTCCGATCCGCAGGGAGGCCCTCCTTTGGGGCAGGGAGACTCCTGGCTTTGAGGGCCGGTGGGGGTACTTCTGGAGGTTTCCCAGATGACTTTCTGGGCTTGAGCACAGCTACAAGCAAAGCCTCCATATGCCTCCCCTTCAATCACTTTCCAGGTTCACCAAACCACAGAAGCGCAACCTGTTTTCCGTCCCAGCTTGAATCTGCCCAAAGGGCTCCAATGCCCTGAATGAGTGAAGTGTGTGACCCCAGTCTGAGGATCCAAAACACCCAATCTAGCCTTATTGTGCACCCCTCACCTGAGAGGCAGCACAGACTTCAAATGCTCGGAAGATGACATCTACCACCCTCTGGGAGGTCAGCACGTTGCCCCCCACCACGCCAGCATCCAGGGATGGGTCAAGGATGGAGCTCTTGGGGACTACAATGCGCACAGGGGACAAGCAGCCCTGCAAGGACATGGCAGGAAATGCTTCAGGCCTCTTCTGATTCAGATGGGGCCACCCATTTCTGCAGGACAACCCCACCAGCTGTTCCAAGGCTGGGCATGTGAGGCCGACAGGGAGTGTCAACAGCCGCTGGGCAGGCTCCCACCTGGCTGCCCCTTCCTCTGTACCTGATTGAGGGGGATGTCCTCGCCCACCATGCAGCGCAAGCAGTAGATAAGGGCAGAGAAGGTGATGGCGCGGGGAGCGTTCCAATTCCCATACACCTCATGGCCAGTCCCTGTGAAGTCAAACACCGCGGTGCCCTGGAGGGGGGCAGAGGCACCATTAGCCCTCCCACATCATATCCAAGTTCACTGCTGGCTCACCATCCTTCTCTGACCAGCTTGCCGCTACTGCCCTCTGCAACTTTCATGCAACCGCCTCTTAATGCTGGCTGTGTCCCCAGCTGGGAAAAATCCCAGGGGTCTACCCCATTCCTTTCTGTTCCTGCACCGACTTATTAGATTATCCAAGATTCCTTCCAGCTCCAGGAGCCTATGGCCCGACTAGGCACTCACCTCCTGTGGATCCACAGTCACCCTAAGACAAATGGGGGTGCCGTCGTCCATGAAATCCTTGGCCTCCACCTGGAGAGGAAATTCCAGCTGTCCATGGTGAACAGCGAAATTCTTCAGCATCGTTCTGACAGCGATCTCTGCATTGGCCTGAGGACACAGCCGAGGAAGAGCCGTAATGGCGGGGGTAGAAGTGGGTAGCAGAACCCATCCCATCCTGCCAGGGAGGGCAGCCAGGCAGGCCCCACACTGGCACCTCCACCCTTGGGGCCCAGCATTCAGTTCATGCGTCTTCAGAGGAATGTGTCCCAGAACTCTCAGAAGAGGGCAGTATCTCCAGTGCGGGGCACCGGAGGACTGCTGCCGCCCCCGTCCCTTTCCAATGCGCACTCAACCCACTTGCACTGAACATGGGAGGAGCTCATTCCCTGAAGGAATCCACTGGAACATGAAGCTGCGGAACATCTTCTCCCCTTCCAGTAAGTGGATCCTGACTACATCTGATCAATCTCACCTTAGGAAATAAAGGGGGGGCCCTCCAACCACAAATCTGCATTTGGCTCTCCTCTGGCAGTGCAATGGGCCAATGACCTTCCATCGGCTCTTTGAAAGGCCTCCGAGTGGAAGGAGAGTCTTTGGGTCAAGGTGGGGCAGTGAGACTTGCTCTCAGCCCAGAAACACCTTCCTCACCTGAATGTGGCCCATGTATGCCTGCACCACTCCTAATCCATACTGTTCAATCAGCTCGTTCACCAAATGGATCCCCCTCTGATTGGCAGCAACCTGGGCGCGCAGATCGGACAGGTTATCATGGAGGTCGTGTGTGCCGCTGCTGCCAGGGAGTTGGCCAGGAGCCAGCAGGGCTGCAGTGACAGCTGCAAGAGAAGAGGCTCAGAGCAGTGGGTAAGATGGTGGGCACAGGACCCCCGCCCTGGAGAACCAAAGCCCCCTCTTCCCCGCCCCGTCAAGACCAACCTTCTTCTTGGAAGACGCCTTCCTTCACCAACTTGAAAGAGATGAAGATGGCCCCCTCCTCCTGGAGGGAATGGGAATGGGGGGGCATGGAGCCTGGGGTGATCCCCCCAATGTCAGCATGGTGGCCCCGGCTCGCTACAAAGAATATGGGTTTGGGCTCCTTCTTCCAGAACACCTGCAAAGAGCAGCAACCACTCCACAAAGATGCAGGGGCAGGGAAACAGATCAGGGGAGGGGGACTTCCCAGCCTTCAGTCTGGAGGGCCACCCCCTGGCGCCATAAGCCACCAAACTGCCCACTGCTGCAGGGCGAGCCCAGGCCCAACCTCAGGAAAAATTCACCAGCTGCCCCTTCCCCCTTCTGGAAGTGACAGCCCACTCACTGGGGTGATGACTGTCAGGTCAGGCAGGTGACTGCCCCCCGCACATGGGTGGTTGCTCAGGATCACATCCCCCTCACGTAGGTCACAGCCCAAGTTTTGGATCTGCAAAGGCAGTCATAGAAAGGAAAAGTAGGGGGGAAGAGAGATAAGAAGTCTCACCAGTCTTCCCACTCAGTTCTGAACAAAGATGGTGCAGCCCCTCATTCTGGGGCCTCCTCCCTCACCCCACAGCCCCACAAACATTCAGCACCCTCCCATCTTCAAGCTCATGGTCTGGGCTCTTCTTTCCATCCACTGAAGTCAGGAAAGGGTTGCCTGGGGCACCCTGAGAATTAACAATCCAAGAAACCTTTTCAAGTAGGTGAGAGGCAGAGAAATGAAGCCAGAGGAGGCAGAAAAGGTAACGTCCGTTTGGAGGCCCACCAAGGAAGGGAGGGTGGATTCTTTTAAGTTGCACAGGAGAAAGCGGAGCATGGAAAGGATACGTGGGGAAGAGGTGAAAGAGGCAAACGAGTGCAGGAGTGCTGCAGAGGTGAAGGGAGAAAGACAAGCGGTTATGCACGCAGAGAGAACCTGATCCAGCAGAAGAGTTCAGATGGAGAGAGAGGTGGAAGATGCACAACAGCTGTGATGGGGAGAAAGCAACTCAGCCTGTGAGCCACAGGAAGGACATGGACGAGCCTTCGTGAGACCCCCAACAGGCTCATCTTGAACCCAACCTCCTGCTCCAGCCAGATGCACCACGCATAAAGACGCGTGGCTGCAGCTGTCTCTGCACGCATGTATGCATTTCTTGTCTGCGGTTCTACATTTGGTTTTAGGAAAGGAGAACTCTGGGCAACGATGACCACAGAAAAATCAGGGGCAGGGTGCTTTCTCCAGATCTTTTCACAATTCATGCATCCCTCTTGCTTCTCTGCCTTTGGTTGCCCACCGGGCACTCTCCACCTTCAGCTGCTCCAGAAAGTTCCTGTGCTGAGCCCCAGGATTTCCTGCTCTTTGTCCTAGAAGAGGGCTGTCCAACCTTGGCAACTTTAAGTTGTGTGGACTTCAACTCCCAGAATTCACCCCCGCTCTAAAACCAACACACATCCACGCCCCAGGGAGAGGAGACTGCCTATGACACTTACCTGGAATTGCACCGTCTCCTGCATGGCACCGAGGTGTACAGGGATGTGGGGAGCATTAGAGACCAGACCCCCATCCGGCCCGAAAAGGGCACAGGAGAAATCGAGCCTCTCCTTGATGTTGGTGGAGATGGCTGTGCGCTGCAGGACCTGGCCCATCTGCTCTGTTTGAGAAAGGAGGTGGCTGTGCTCTCAGCAGCCTGGGCACAGCCACCTCCTTTCACACCCTCCTGCACGGGGGGGGGCACTCCTGTCCCTCACTCTCACCTGCAATGCTCATGAAACGATGAGAGAAGATGGACAGCTGGACAGGGTCAAGCTCGGGCCCAACTGGACGGAACGTGCCAGATCCCACAGTGATGCAGATGTCCCCCAGGGGAGTCACAGAAGCTGTGCAGCCAGGCTCCACCAGGATGGTGCTACAGAAGGGTAAGAGGCACTTAAATGGCTTCCTCTGGGTCACCCCCCCAATCTTTCCCAGGCCAAGGAACACCTATGGTTCCATTTATTCATCATGGCTTCTTTCCTGCTCTGACAAGCTTTGAATCCTGTCTGCCCAGCCCTCTTACCTGTTCTTATCCACCAGGATGCTGGGGCCAGGGATGGAATGGCCGGGGAGGAGGTTCTCCAGGAGGTAGACCTGGGTATCCTGGTAGCCACCCTCAAAGTAACAGCGAGACACCTGTGGATTGGAAAGGGGTTAAAATACAGACAGCCCAGCTTGTGAAGCTCTTGCCCCACATCTAGCTCATCTGGCATCCCCTTGCTTGCCACAGCACCCAGTTGGCATCCCTGTTTGGAAGCACCTCCACCCAGTTGTCAGAATTTCTGGGAAGAGGTGGGAACCAAGGAGAAGCCCCTTTCTCACGATATCTTCAGGCAGCCTCACAAAGCAAGGACTCCGGGTCCTTGGTTCCTGCAGCTGTGTCACTGACTGCATTTTAAAAGGGATGTTGACCGGTCAGCCTGGCATGCTTGCGGTCTCAAAAACCTCCCAGCATCTGCCCCACAAACCCCTTCCATGAATTCTGGGAGAACGAACCTCTGAACCACACAATCAAGGCAACTGTGAGATTGTAGCTAAGAGACAGAAAAACTCCAACCTTTTGCCCTGACTGATGAGTTGATGAAACCAGGCAAAGCCCTGAAAAAATGCATTTGGAAGGAGCACTGTCCCACAAGGCTTTTGGTCTGGTGACTGTGGCAACTTTGCCTGGTAGGAATTTGAGCTGGGGGAATGGCCCATCGCTGTTCTTCCAATGCCACCTGACAGGTTTCGCAGGAACAGCACAAATGCATCCACAGCTGTGCACTGGGGACCTGCTGTGGAGCAACATTGCTGCCCTTCTAATGCCACCTGGCAGGGCAAAGCAGCAGCACCATGGCCACGGGGGAAGCCATCCAAAATATTTATGAGTCACCACGAACAGGTTGGGGGGTGGGAGGGACATGAACTAGGTAGATCTGGAAAAACTGGAAGAACAGGCAGAAACTAGCAAGATGAATCTAAAGGGGGAAAAGAGCAAAGTCCTTTCCTTTGGACTGGAAACATCAAAGGCAACTGGAATCCTACCAAGAAAGGGAAGAGGTGGGTGCCTGTCCTCTAGGGCCCCCTGAAGGAGCGCTACTGCTCCTACCTTCTGGGATGCTTGCACAAGAGGTGAGAGACACACACAACACAGGGCTGCGTTCGCACAACATACTTATTCAGGCCAACAGCTCTATTTGCTGTGCTAACTAATATTTATTTTTTTTTGGATTTGGAGACTCTGACTGGAGAGTGTCTAGTTTGCTGCACTGCGCAAATTTGGAAACAAAATCCTGTAGCCGTGTAGTGCAAATGCCAGTCCCAGCAGCTGGCTTCCCACAAGATGCTAAAGACGACAGAAGTGTGGTATTCACATAGCATGTTTGGCCTATGCAAGGAAAGGGACCTGGGGTATCCTGCAAGGGCCCACAGGGCCAAAGCCCAAAGGTGAACTGCTATGTATGGAAGCCCAGCCGGCGGCCAGAGAGATGAGATTCGTACCGCTTCCAGATGGGGGGACCCTTCGATGATGGGCTGAGGTTCCTCCTGGTCTGTCCCGGAGCTGGCTATGCCCCTCACCCTCACATCGTCCACCAGAATGGCTCGTTGGGGGATGGTAAAGCCAAATTCCTGAAAGTACCTGGTGGTGGGGATAGGGTCAGCATCAGGACTTACCTTGGCTCTCCAGAGGGAGGGGGCCTTGGCAAGCCTTGTTGCCTGGTGGGTATGTGCATGTCACTGACCTAGTGGCAAAGGCCTTGCCAAAGTCTCCACTGCAGCAGGAGCCAATGTGGGTTGGGTAGCCCTTGGCAGAGCACATAAAGGCACAGTCCGTCCTCTCATAGCGCAGGTGCAAGAAGACTTCTGTGGTAATCTGGGACCTGCAGGTATAGTCATGCCAGCCACATGACCATTAAAGCACAAAAAGCCCTAAAACCAGGACCTCCAGCTCTTTGCTGCTGTCCCAGACATGAGGGGCCCACCTGGCAAAGTCCTGAGCTTCTAACACCTGCACACACTTCTTCTCCAGGGCAGCAATCCGCAGGTCCAGCTGGGCAAAGGTCTCGGGCTCGTATACCAATGAGCATGGCTCTTGAACCTCATGGACGACATCTGCCAGGGCCAGCCCGTAGGCCGACAAGACCCCGCTGTGCCTGTGAAGGCAGTAGGGTGACCTTGGAGAGCAACAGGCCACCCACTAGGTGCTATGCAAAAGCCACCCCCTCTTTGGCCAGAAAATCCCCCCAGGGCCACGGATGCCTCACCCTGCTTGAGAAAGACAGAGAACCAAAGCTAACCCAGAGCCTCCTTCTCCTGGATAGGGGGACCACATGCCACCCACTGCTGGCAGAAGCAAAGCTGAGCTTGGCCACTGTGCTGCGGGCAGCAGATCTTCCAGGACAGCCGAGCCAGCTTCCATCCCCTTCCAAGGGAGGAGAGTGTTCGCTTTGACTGATGACCATCGTTCTGGCACCTACTTGTGGATGAAGACTTTGCTCATGCCAAGAGCCCGAGCAACGGCACAGGCATGCTGGCCCCCTGCTCCTCCAAAGCAGGCCAGCATGTGGCGAGAAGTGTCGTGGCCCCGGGCCTAT
>JANHZU010010710.1:289528-300483 GCA_032468055.1 Acrochordus granulatus | reverse complement strand
ATGTTACACACCTCATCCATAGTTCTTCAGGCATACTTGCCTGTTACATCATTCGACTTCCCTCTTTAGCATTCCAATCCCTTAGATGAAAAGAATATCTTCTTTGGTGTGAGTTCTAGAAGATGTTGTAGGCCTTCATAGAACTAGTCAACTTCAGTCTCTTCGGCATCAGGGTTTGGGGCACAGACTTGGATTACTGTGATGCTGAATGGTTTGGTTTGGATTCGAACTGAGATCATTCTGTCATTCTTGAGATTGTACCCCAGTACTGCTTTTCCCACTTTTTTATTGACTTTTGATGGCTACTCCATTTCTTCTAAGAGATTCTTGTCCACAGTAGTAGATATAGTGATCATCTGAATTAAATTTGCCCATTTATGTCCATTTTAGTTCACTGATTCCCAAGATGTCGAAGTTCAATCTGCCATCTCATGTTTGACCACATCCAGTTTTATTCATAGATCTTACATTCCAGGTTCCTTTCTTACATTGTTCTTTACAGACTGAAAAGGGTTTAGAAAATCCATTTCCTCCAGGATCCTCTGAAGCTGCCATGCAACCACTTTCTCCACCACCTTGCCTTAAAAAGGCAGGTGGGAGACTGGACAATAATTGTCCAGACAGGTGGAGTCCAGTGATGGTTTTTTTTAACAGGGGGTGAACCAGGGCCTCTTTAAAAGGTCCAAGAAAGACCCCCTCTCACAGTAGGCCCACCAGTTAGTCATCCTCCTGGCAGCATTAGACTTTCCTTTCATCTCCAGACGTTTCCAAAGCTGAGCATCCTTTCGGCTTTGGCCCAGCCACTTTATTCTTTCTGGAGCTACTGTACTTGTAATTGCCTTCTGCTCTTCCCCAGTAGCATATTGGACACCTTCCAACCTGAGGGGCTCATCTTCCAGCATCATATCTTTCAGCCTTTTTTTATTGTCCAAGGGGTTTCTTGGCAAGGACACGAGTGGGCTGCCATTTCCTTCTCCAGTGGAGTCCTGTAGCCCATTTTTCACCAGATGTCCAGGAACTCCAACATCTAGTGCAGTTCTTGTTGACTTGGGCAATAAATAAGCTGGTATGGGTTTCTGTAAATTATGTCTCACCATAGTTTTTATGGAAGGGAGACACTCTTTTTCTGGCTTCTCTGATGAGATCTGTCCAGTATGGTTGAACCTCTGGCATAGTTCTCATATTCCTCAGGGCACACAAGCTCCACAACCACATCAAGGTAATGCCTCACTGGGTGCCCTAGTTAAAGTACTATCTTGATGTATGGACATCAGCTGTCACAATTCTCTAGCACGATCCTTGCAGAGAATAATGGGAAATGAAGTCCACACATTTAGAGGAAATCTTGGTTAGGGAAGGCAGGTCTACTGACAACTAAAATTGTCCTACTCTGCATGCATGGAGGGATCTCTATAAAGATTTGATAAAACAAGTAGGCTGAGTGGGCATTTCCAGCAACATACGTGTCTTTCAGTGTCACTATTGATTCTCCTCCTGTTCAGTCACCAAATATAAATCAAGTTTGGTACTTGACCTTTTTTTTCTAGAGCCCAGACATTGTACAGCATATGCCAAGTTTGGAGACTTGACTGGCGCCACTCAAGAAGAACAACAGTGACTTGCATTTGCTTTCAGTCACCCTGTTTTGCAGAATCCTTTATAATTGCTTTCTAAACAGAACGTCCTTCTGCTTTCTAACAGCATGTTTGATTTTTTTCTGGAGCCAACTGCTGTCTCTAGTTGGGCAATCTCAAGTAGGCTTTAGCTAAAGTTGTTGTGAAATAATTTACCAAAAATCATAGATGTGGGAAATGTATCCAAGGGTCAAAGTAGACCAGGTTTCCCACCTCAGAAGCAATAGAGAGCTAAGAAGATCAGCTCTATAGCAAGAAACAATGACTTCATCTCTAGGGGAAGCAATGTTCCAGTGACACAATCCAAGGATTTGGTGTGTTCCTAATTTCTTTGGAAATATATAGGCTGAACTCTGAAAAAAACCTTCCTGCAGTTGGCTGCTTTGGTGGTCACTAAGACACGTTCCCCATTAATTGTGTTTACACTTTAAAAATGGGGGTAAGTAGAGAATGAATAGACTCACACATGTTGCTATTTTAATATATTTCAAATACAAAGCACTACATCACCATCCTTATTTTAATAATGTTTTTGTCCATCCAGAAATGTCAGTAGTTGACTAAGAGCGCTCTTTATCATGGCCACATTAGCATTTCTTTTAAAACAACAATAAATGCAGGCATGTAAGGTGCCCACATAAGAATCTGACAGATGCTTTAGATTGTGCTGGCCAGGCATAACATGAGCAAATCTCTCTGCGGAGTTCAAATGTCTAGGCTCTTCTTCTGTCAAAATCAACATGTCCGTAGAGGACACCGTTCCATGACCAGAGGGAAAGGGATGAGCCCAAAATATACTGAAGTAGTCACTAGAAGCTGGGAAAATCCCAGCTTCTGACATGATTCCCAATATCGTCAGTGAAATATAATTTATAAAGCAAGCCTTATAGAATCACAGGGCTGGAAGGAACCTTGGAGTTCTTCTAGTCCAATCACCTGCCCAAGGCAGGAATGTTTATATCATCCCAGACAAATGGTTGTCCCCTATTTTTCTTAAAAATCTGCAGTGATGGAGTACCCACAACTCTGGGAGGCAAGCTGTTCCATTGCTTAATAATTCTCACTGTCAGGAAGTTTCTCCTTATTTCCAGGTTTGATCTCCCCCTGATGAGCTTTCACCCATTGCTTTTTGCCTTGCCCTCAGGTACTGTGGAGAATAAATCTGATGCCCTTTTTCCTATGACATTTTTTCAAGTATTGCAAGACTGCTGTCACGTCATCCCCTCAATCTTCTCTTCCTTAGGCTAAACATACCTAGTTCTCTTAGTCATTTTCATATGATTTAGCCTCTAGACCCCTTATCATCTTTGTTGCGCTTCTCTGCACTCTTTTTGCATCATCTTCTGTCAGGAGAAGAGGGAAAGCATTACTGTAAAAGTAGAGCAAATAAAGATGAATTTAAATTGTCTTCAGGGTGAACTAGGGATGAAATAATGGCAACATAATGAGGTGATACCCTTTAAAAACAGCAAGACATCTCCATGAAGATGAGACTTTCATTCCGGTCTCTCTCTCTTTTCTCCCTCTAGAGGACAAAACATACAATTCAACAACTGCTTGGCTTGAGCATTAGAGCAACATAAAAATAGCAAAATGGATAGGTGAACTAGCATTTAATATTTTAGCAATAAATTTGTCTCATACTTGATTTGAATATGGAGGGTTTGGAACTTCCAGATCTTCAGTGATGTCCACTGATCTTCTGTACGTTCACCCATTCCCTTGTCTAAGTTCTTGAGACCATGCATGTGGGTGTTTGAACGCTTCCTATACATCTTTTTAAAATATTTACATGGGAATCTGGAAATTTGAACCAAATACCATTTATTTTTTTACCTTTTGTTTTTACAGTAAGCTGAATTTTTTAGCACAGAGATGAACAAAGCCAAGATTGTCTGTGTTTATGTGTTTGCATGTGTGCATTTGGTGCAGGACTTACAATGATATACTAGAAACAGGAGGCCTGTGAGTTTTAGTTTGCCTTGGACACAAAGCCAACTAGGTGACATTAGGCTAGTCACTCTTTCTCAGCAGTAGGAAGAAGACAATGGTAAGCCATTTCTGAAAATGCTGCCAAGAACATTCACATACACATGTGCACAAAGATACACATCCTGATGCTCATGTGATAGCAATAATTCTTATACAAAAATTAATGTACTGCAGGGGATTGTTGGAAGACACCTGGAGGACATCTGGACATTAGCAATATGCTAATGGCTTCACTGGAAGAATAACTTGAATTCTAGAGGTTTAATTTCCAGAAAACCAGGGCAAAAGGTTTAAACTCTAAACAATTAAACCTGTAGCTACTCTCAACAAGTTTTTGTTTCTCACCCCAGTCCAAGCTATCCCCAGATTAAAAATAAATAGAAGCATCATAGCAAAAGAGTGATTTGTTTATCCAGAATGGATTCCAGGGTGTAAAGACCATCCAGAAAGCTGGAGTTGATTGCAAGCAGAAACCCTTTTCAAGCTGCAGGTTAACTAACAATAGTGGAACATGTACTATAAAATGAAGCTTGCTCAGCAAAGTTTTTGCTGAAGAAATAGCTGCTAAGAAGAAGATGAACGGGATGGAGGGAGTTCTCAGTGAAATTCCTCAGTGAAGGCCTCTCGCAGAGCTGGGAGGGGGTCTAGGAGGAATGCCACAATGTGTGTCTACTTAGCCTCCAGACTCTATGTGTATAGTCTGCATACATTCACTCTATAGGCCTTGGACCAAAGCCCAGCCTTCATCTGTCAGTACTTTTGCAAAAACTCAAGCCCTTCCCCCTTAGTCTTGCAATGGGAGCTTCAGGCTGCCGTCACCTCTCCCTACAGTTGAGTGGGCAGAAATGGCAGCATCAAGATAGCTGCTTCCAATTAGTCTTCTTTCCCTAGAGACTGAGAAAGGAATTAAGGAAATCTGATCGCATGAATCTTTCCAGCCAAAAACTTGGAGAAAAGCCATGGTTGCTTCCCCTTCCTTGAGAAGCAAGCGCTAAATCCTGACTACCTGAAGGACTGAAGCTGAACAAGCTAAATGCCTAATTTGTGGGTTTTACCAGCTTGGAGATCTGGCTCAATGAATGGTAACTGAAGTATTTCTCAACTTTAACAACTTTAAGATGTGTGGACTTCAACTTCTAGAATTCCCCACCCAGCCATCTTAAAGCTGCCAAGGTTGAAAACACTGAACTAGGCATTCAAGGCCAGGACATATTTATGGCTCTACTGTATTTTAATTTTATAAACTGAGATTTCTCTCCTAATTCCTGTAAATACTGTTACTCATAAGGCTCCAGATGAATTTTGGTTGACTTGGACTGGATACAATACATTGAAACACAGAAGCCAACACTTTTTTTTTTGCAAATGATGAACTCAACCATTTATGCTTCAGTGTTGTATAAGCCCAGGAAGTATGGAAGTCAAACACAGCTGTAGTTTTGAAACCAAGTGGAGGGACCAAAAACTCCCCACTGATGGAACTCCTCCTCATAGGACAGATATGCTGATAAAGAATAATTTTGTTTGCTCTTTTATGCATTTTTTTCTGGCATGCTTTATGATGTAGTAACTAGAACTATACTTTCACCAGAGTTTTTTCCAGAGAATATGACATCTGCAGTTGCTTTCAATTATTTCCTAATACGTGCCATTGCCTCTTTCATCTTCGTTATCCATGAGTCATTTTCATACCACTGGTCTTTTCATCTCCCAAATGGTCCATTGAATTTGGGCATAATTGTTTCCCCAGAGCCATTCTGAGTACTCAGGCTGAATCAGTCAGTGCTCCTTTTCTCTCATCCATGGGAGAGTAAAAACTATGGCTGCCCCCCATTGCCATGCCTCACTCCCACCCCCATATCCTCATCTAGTTGTGTTGCTGTTCACTGTGAGAAAGAAAATGACCACTCCTTGTTAAGCCATTCTAACTTGCCAGTTAAGGTTATAGTTTCTCTGCCTTCTCAGCGTCAAGACTGGGAGGAAGGTGCTCAGCCTTCCTTATGGTCCAACTCTCACAGCCATACATTACTACTGGGAAAACCATAGCTTTGACTATATGGACCTTATACACTAAGTTAAAAATGATATTATTTATTAAATTTTATTCACTGCCCAACTCACTACAGTGACTGGACAGTAATACATTTTAATATGAATATTTTAGAAAAATATACATACTTGAATAATTGCATTTGATAACTAAAGATTTTTAATTACTACTAAAATGATATACCTTTCTTTTGCTTTTCTTTGTTTTTCATTTTTTAAAAAGCACTTTCTATGTATTTTTATCTTTCTGGGTTTTTTCCTGGGGGTTTTTTTTGGTCATTATTTCTCAAAGCAATAAAAGAATAAAAATGGTGGCTATTACTATACAGTCAAAGCTTAATCCCCTTCTTTTACATGCAAGGCACTTAAAAAGAGATGGTGGATTTGATTGTGCAATCATAGACACCATCTTGACTTTTTTGACATCCCCACCCACCCAATACTTCTGGAGGCAAGCATTGGTAGAGGATCCTGTAATGGGAAAGCCACTTGAGCTGTTAGAAGTCACATGTCTGAAAATACAAAGCAGAAGTTTTCCAGTTTGAGATTCTGGGCTTTTCCCCAGAGTTCATGTAAAGTACTACCCATCAGTTCTTGAGCTAGTAGGAAACTAAACCAACATAACATTTGCTGCCCCTGTTGCTGATCTTTATTTTACATGCATGTGATGGCAGCAAATGGCACTCTCATTATTTACTGGGTGCAAGATAGAAAGGGCATGGTGGCCTAGCAATTAAGATGCTGGGCTTGTCAGCTGGAAAGTCAGCAGCCTGAGTTTGAGACCCAAGAGCTGCATAACGGGGTGAGCTCCCATTATTCGCCCCAGCTCCTGACAACCTAGCAGTTTGAAAACATGCAAAATGCAAGTAGATAAATAGGTACCGCCTGAATTGGTGGGATGGTAACAGCGTTCCATGTGCCTTGGTATATAGTCAGGCCAGCCACATGACCACAGAAGCATCTTCAGACAATGCTGGCTCTTTGGCTATGAAACAGAGACTGCCCCTAGAGTCAGAATGACTGAAAGGGAAAATATTTTTCTTCTGTCTTTAAGATGTATTAAAGGTATGTCTTTGCCTGGCTTCTAGATTAATTTATCCATTTTCAGGAATTTACTTCAACACTAAAGTTCAAAAGCGTCAGTACCGTCTGTCCTATTTCTTCAAAATTCAACTTTCACACCAGGGAAGACTGCTGAAATTCCAATCCTTGTAGGCATAGACACATCACAGCATCTGAATATCTTTACCAAGGCCTTCATGGCTACTCTGTCAAGTGCTACCTTGTGGTATAATTCTTGACTGCTGATTCCTTTATTGTTAATGATTGATTCTAAAAGGCAGAACCTATCTACCACTTCGGTATATGTTCAATGTCAGTTCTAAAACTGATTGTTGTATTGTTGTTATTAGTTTGGCTTTCTTTATATTTAATCATACTCTGACTGTGTTCCTTGATTTTCTTGATATTCTTGATTTGTATCCCATCTTTATTATTTTTTATAAACAAGTCAAGGCAGTGAACCTATTTAACATACCTTCCTCCTCCTATTTTCTCCACAACAGCAACTCTGCGAGGTTGGTTCGGCTAAGAGAAAGTGACCAGTGTAGCGTCATATCATTGTCCAAGATATGAAAGTTTTTTCCTCCAATTTTAAAATAATGCTCATCTATGTGTAATCCAGTCTCCCTCAATATATATACAACAATTAGGTTGAATAAATAAGAAAGTATGCAACCTTATCTCACTCCCTTACCAACCTAGAGCCAGTCTGTTTTACCATGTTCCATCCAGACTTGTGGCTTCCTGTCCTACATATACATTTTGCATAAGGACAATGAAGTCTTCTGAGATTCTCATTTTCCTGATGATATTCCAGTTTCACTTGGTCAATACAGTTCAAAGTCTTTTTTTTAAACACTGAATGACATAATTGACTTCTTTTCGGTAATTGGCTTTTTCAGCTATCCAGTGGATATTAGCAGTAACGTCACTTCTTCCGTGGCCTTTCCCAAACCAGCTTCAACACCAGGCATGTCCTTTTCCATATAAGGCTCTAATCTGCACTGAACAATCCTATTATTTTGTTAGTATGTGAAATTAAGAATATTATGTAATAGTTTATGCACCTGTTGAGTCTCCTTTCATTAATATTGGTATATATTTTCCAAAAGGATGGCCATTCCATCATTCTCCCACTTTACCAGAATAGTTTGATTAGGACCTTCACTGATTCTTCTTTTGTTATTTGCTGTATTTCTGTAGATATCCCATTAATTCCTGTAATCTAACTTGGTAATGGCGAGAGTGTTGATTTAATTTCATCTAATAGGGGTTTGAGGTTCTTGTAAATAGGGAATATCTAACCAATGGATCTTAGATGTTGATATCTCTGCTATACAGAATTTTAGTATTCTCTTTCCATCTTGTTTGATCTTCTTTGAATGAGCTCTCAAACAGCTATCTGAAATTCATGTATAAGTTGTATGTGTGTGTACTGTTATTAAAAATTTAATTACAATAATTAAATTATCTAATACAAACTAAAAGAAAGAACGCAGGAGTAAAAAGTGCTGGAAAGCTGGAAAGTCAGTAAAAAGAAAAAAGAAAAGGGAGAGTAGAAAGAGAAAAGTAAGAATATAATCATGAGAAAAAGAATGGCTGTGAGAGTTAGACCATAAGGAAGGCTGAGCACCAAAAAACTGATGCCTTAAAATTGTGGTGCTGGAGAAGATTATTGAGTCCCTTGGACTGCAAGGAGATCAAACCAGTCAATCCTATAGGAAATCAAACCTGACTGTTCATTAGAAGGACAGATACTGAAGCTGAAGCTCAAATATTTTGGCCACCTAATGGAAAGAGAGGACTCATTAGAGAAGACTGTGATGCTGGGAAAGATTGAAGGTAAAAGGAGAAGGAGATGGGAGAGGATGAAATAGTTAGATAGCATCATGGATATGATGGGCATGGATCTGGGAGGCCTGGCATGCTGTGGTTCATGGAGTCATGAAGAGTTGGACATGAATGAGTGACTGGACAACATGAGAAAAGAAATATATAAAGAAGTGATTTCCAACCTTCATCACAACAAATTTAAACAAATTTAATGATTTGTTTAAAATATAAACAAATTTAATAATTCTTCATCCTCTCTATGTTTAGAAACATTTATCTCTTCATCCATCCCATATCCCATCTCTTATCTGTAAACAAATCTGTAAACATCACCTTTTACTCCTGGTGTCAGCAGAAAATCCATACAAGTTTGAGAAAAAAGGAGGAGGTGCTTTCATGCTGGCAAGATTCTGTCACTATAATTTTACAATAAAAATAGTACTGTATTGGTCTACATGACTTTAGTTTCCTAGTACCTTGAAGGGCTGACAATTACTCAGTTCAAAAATCTGCTTAACTTCTACCCTGATACTTTTGTGGGCTGGACTTCCTGTTCCACTATGTCATCATCAAACACCTCAACTGAATGTTCACAAAACGCAACTCCTATCCTTCCAGTTCTCTCCCGCTGGTAATTCCTTGGGTGAATTCCTTGGGTGGACTGGCTCCTTACAGTGCAATGTATTTGCTGGCCCAGCTTCCAACTAGCCTTTTCAAATGTGCTCTATAGCCCTGGAGCAGCAGGTGGAGAAAGAAGAGAGCTGAAGTAGGAGCATCAGGTGCTGCCTAGAATACATACTTCTTCCCAGAGGGTGAAGGAGCGGGCAGAGTTATTTGTCTGTTTTTAACATCCCCCCTCTTCTACAGTAGCCCTTGACTTAAGACCAGAATTGGGACCAGAATTTCCACAGCAAAGCAAGGCGGTTAAGTGAGTCACAGCTGATTTTACAATATTGTTTGCAAAGGTTCATTTGCAGTGAATCACTGCAATTGTTAAATGAATGATGAGGTTGTTAAGGGACTCCAACTTCCCTCATTGACTTTGCTTCTTAAAAGCTGGCTGGGAAGGTAGCAAATGGTGATCACATGTCTTCAGGATTCTGCAACCATTATAAAAAAATGCTGGTGCCAAATGCCCACATTTTGATCACATGACATGGGAATGCTGTGATGGTCATTAGTGCAAAACATCATTGTAAGTCACTTTTTCACTGCTGTTGTAACTATGAACAGTTTTTAAATAAGTGGTTGTATTCAAGGACTGTGAAATATAGTGAACTGATGGAAAAGAGAGGAGCCAGTATCATACCATCTTCCATTGCACCTGTGGAATTAAATTTGCTTGATGATAGAAGAGTCTTCGGCAGGCTTACCTTGGCTCTAGCCTCTTCTTTTTGCATGCAAGTAGCAGCCATGAATGCCAGTTTTACCATTATACTGTCTTCCCACAAATCCGAAAAGCCTCCTTGAATATGTAATTGCTTTTCCTCAGGGAAGGGCAGTGATGTGGCCTATATAGCTGAAGCAGATCAACTCTTGCTTCTGTGCCCTGCACTCTAGCCACATCAAGTCTGGATGTTTTCAATTTGCTTCCCCTTGGAGATTGTGCCAAAGGTTGATTTATGTTTCTTGGAATCAGCCAGGACATGGATTCCTGGGAGAGAACATTTCTCTGGCCAAAAGAGGAGGATGGAGGAAGCTTGGGGGACCTTCCTCTGATAAGCCTGACCCATATGATATGAATGCTGATGGATTTAGTTTTTCAGAATAGTTTCCTTTGTGTTAGTAGAAGGACCCATAAAAGAGAAGAAAATAAGGAGTTTGTTAATTTTAAGATTTTTTTTAAATCTAACTGGGGGAACAAACTTCATTTTAAAAAAATGGTTTTAAAGAAAGTAATATTTAAACAGGAGGGCATTCTTCTACAGAGGAAAACCAAAGTCCTGAATTATTTCTCTGAGTAACTAGTTTTACACCAGGAGACATGTTTTTCCACTTATTTACCATTGTTCATTCCTGTTCCCAGAAGGTATTGCTCCACAGGCACTACATTACTTCCCAAGATAACCTCCAAGAGGGAATTTCTAGAGCAGTTTGTGCAAATGCAAAACAATTCTTCCTATCCTCTTGATGGGGAGGGCAGGCGTTTTTTGACTGACTCCCTTCCAGCTACAATGGCATTAATATTTTTGCAAGATTGACAGCACACAAGTTTAATAAATAAATACAGTGGCGCCTCACAAGACAAGTAACTCACAAGGTGAGAAACCCGCAGGATGAGCAAAAAATTTAATCAGAAAATATTCCACTAGACGAGCCGCGACTCACACGACGAGAAACCTTCGCGCGATAACTTCCGCGTCATCAGTCAGCGCGCTCCGTATT
>JANHZU010010710.1:257380-277702 GCA_032468055.1 Acrochordus granulatus | reverse complement strand
CCATTGTTTCCTATGGGAAACCTCGTTCCGCTGGACGAGCATTTCGCGCTAAGAGCGTTCTTCCGGAACGGATTAATCTCGTCTTATAAGGCACCACTGTACCTCCCATCATGATTGCATGTGTTTTTTTATTCCTTCCTTGGCATCATCTTGCCAATCTGATGATGCTTGCCCCTCTTGGGGCTGGGTGGCTTAATGACCATATGTAGGTGTAAAGGGAAGAGGAAATGGCCTTGAAGGGCAAGAGGAAGAGCTGCTACCAAGGCAACAATTAGATGAATGGGGCCTGAGCCCAGAACAAAAAAGTAACTTCAATAGATGTTCCCTAATCTACACAAAGTTAAAGGGAGGCATAAGGGGGTGCAGTGGCGTGAGCAGTTAAGATGCTGGGCTTGTTGGCTGAAAGGTCATTAGGTTGAGTTTGAAACCCAGGAGTCGTCATGTTAATGGGATGAGCTCCCATTGTCTGCCTAGCTCCTGCCAACCTAGCAGTTACAAATGCAAGTAGATAAATATGAAGATAAGTTTGTGCATCTCGGCATATAGTCATGCTGGCCACATGACCATGGAAGTGTCTTTGGACAAATACTGGTTCTTTGGCTAGGAAATGGAGATGAGTACTGCCCCTTAATGTCAGCCATAACTGGACAAGGGAAACCTTTACCTTTCAAGGAAGGGAAGAGAAAGTGTATTCAGATTTGCAAGATTGTGTTACGATAAAAATAGTACTAATTTACATGGCATTGGTTCCTTAATCTGATCTACCTTGAAGTGCTGACATCCCTAATACTATTTCCCTCATGGGGAAGAGTAATCAAAACATGCTCAGGGAAACATTTCCCTGGTTTGTTCATCTTTTTTCCTTTCCCTTTAGAGGGAAAGGTTCAGAAACTCATCTGTAATTTCTAGTTATTGTGTTTCCTGCCTTCATTTTTATGACAGTAGTAATTATAAATAATTTTAATAGCCACATGTTGACCAGCTGTTTTTAAAAAGCAGAGAGGGCTATCTAATTCAATAATGACATCCTTGCCTACTTACTACTATGGGCTTTTTCTCTTTTTGTCAACTGCCTGAACATGGTTTGATTCACCCCAAGCCCTCAAAGAAGCAACAGGGTTTCCCTCTTATCTGCACATTATGAAAAGAGGTGCGACAGAAGTTCCTGTAAGAACTGTTTTGATTCTAGTCCCATTTCTCCTCCCTTTTTCCACAGACAAAATTGCAACCAAGCTCTCTGCAAGCCTGACAGCAGCTATGAATTTCAGCTTGACAGATGACTGAGAAAAGCTGGATGCTGGACTGCTACTTGATCTGTCTCAGGAAGATTATTCCCAGTATGGTTCCAGTAGGAGAAAAGATGCAAAGGAGTTTCCATCATACCCATGCATCTTTGAAGAATGGACCACTTCGGGCCTATGAGCTGTTTTATCAAGAAACTTTATTGAGCAGATTAAAATCAGACTGTTAAAATAAGGGTATAAGTACATTAACATTGTCTTAGATTTGGCTCTTAATGTTAGAGCAGATTCACAGAAGACAAAGTCTCATTCCAACTCAGTCTCAAGCTTCAGTTCAAATTTGATTGAACAAAAGTATAAGCAGTAATTCTGCTCTTCTGCAAGAGCATACATGAATGCCGTTCCTGGGAATGGTGACTCAGGGGGACACTTCAGTTCTAATCAGAGTTGCAGAAGAAAGAAGGCTACTGGGCCAAATCATGTATGGGGGGAAATCCTAGAGTTAATTAAAATTTAAAAATCTCTTTGTAGCCATGTCTATCTCTTCAACTATTTTCTTGCCAGCCAGGGATAGAAAATCAAAAGTAGCTGTGTTAAGAAAATGAGGCAGGCCATGTCAAATCCAGGGCATAGTAATATTTGGCTTAACTTGCCTACTCAGGTTGCTTAATATCTTAGAGATTTTAGGATACAGCACTCATAGAGAAAATCAAATAAAAGAGTCCCAGATTGATTATTTGCTTACTCACAGAAGCATGATTATTGATCAAAACCCTGCCAGAAAAAAATGCTGTTTCCTTTGGCTGTAGTGGTGCATAGTGAGGTGATACCTTTTTGGTCATCTTGTAGACATCTGCAGTTCAGGCCTATAAATGTGGAAGATTCTGGATCTTATTAACACGTGGAAGACTGCTGGCTCCGAAGGTTGTACCGAGGAGTCTAATGGGCAAGACAAACCTGATATAGAGAATATCCATAGGCCTACTTCATTATTAATTTAATTGTAGGCCGCTCAGAGTCACAAATGCTAGTTTCCTTATTAGAGAAGTATATTTATTTGTGCTGCAGAATAATAGCATGACACAAAAAGTTTGTGAAGTCTTAGCATTGTTTCCTTTCTGCTGTTACCTATCACTGAAAACCGTGTAATTAGAGCAAGGACATCATATTACTAACATACAAGCTATTTCTTAAATATGCACAAGATGGGAGGCCTATTGGCCCTAGAACTACAGCAATGTGGTAAGACTTTTCCATCAGGCACCCTGCTTCTTGTGCCATTGTTTTTAAAAATTTGTCCCCAAAGTCTTTAATCAGAAACAGAATTATGCAAATATATTGTGATCCAGGATTTGAAAAGTAAGCAACCACAAGTGAATTAATTACTGAATTATGCAGTACAATAGCAGAAGGTAAGTAGGCTAAATGCATGCCATGACTCCATAAAAATATGAGAAGGAAGCAAACCTTAAAAAGATCCAAATTTACAGAATATGTGCAATATTTGCTGAAATATAAAAGTGAAGCAAGGGCTAGAGTGAAGTTCCCAAGACTTGAGAAGAATATTACTATTCTCGATGTCTCATTAACTCCTGCTTTAAAACATAGTTAAGCCAGAACAGAAAAAGAATCCCAATATCCTCCATAATACAGTATATAATTTAAATAAGTGAACTGGAAAACTGCCACCCAGCTTAACACATAGACACAGTAAATTTTTGGAAACATCTTTCCTCTAAATTATTCTAAATTATTTCACTATACTTTTTAGCTTAATTTCCCCCACCCTGACATCAGCTTGGAAATCAGCCCTAGCACCCTGAGGGCATTTAGCATACACTTTGAAAAGACGGTGGAGGATTGTTTAAGCTCCCAAAATTCTACAGCAGAATTCTAAGGCAGAGAAGTCTGTGGAAGCCTTGGTGCTTTCTGAGCTTGATTATTTTGCTGCAAACGTTTCATTACCAAACTAGGTAACAACATCAGTGCTACAGGGAAGTTATGTTTTCTGTCTTTATATACTAGTAGCTTGCCCTGTCAATGTTGGGGGGAGTGTTCTGGGAGGTTCCTCGATGAGGCTGTAGTTTATTTTTAACTTGAGTTGCTATTAGCTAATAACTACACAGTTCAACCCTGAGCTACAAATACTCTATTGGTATAGAGTAGACTCTTAAACAGTATTTTCCAATTAAGCGCCCTCCATGCACATCACAGTACAAATTCCCACAATCCCTACTAGCAGCACGGTTTCTATCTTCTCTCGAGCAATCTCTTCCAACAAATCACTTGGTGTGACATTACTGGCTTTAACTCACCCCATCCGCTGGTATAGAGATTGTCAGCAGCTGAGTAGCAATGTTTTGGGACTGCCTATGCTGGTGAGACAATGAGCGGGTCTGGGAAGATGGCTGTCCTCTCTGCCTGAGGCTGCTAGTCTGTACCTCATCTAATAGAAGAAAAATACTGTGTTGATGACTTTGAAAGATGCCCTTGGAAATGAGGGCAAATTTCCTTCTGTGAGACCATACCAGCCTTCAGAAGCCAGATCTATTGTATGGAAGCCACATTTGCTTAAATGCTGATTTAACACACAATAGACTTACCAAAAATGTTACGAGATATTGATTCATGTTAATATAACTTACTGGTCTCCCAAGGAAAAAAAACTTTCTGAATAGCCAAGTCTTTATCAGTTATCTAAAATTCTTCTCATCTGCCGAAACAAATCTTCCAAATTGGGTAGTTTCCCAGTTCCTGCTCTCTTCAGAGAATAGCCACAGTAGAGCCTCAACTGCTACTGATGTTTAGAGAAGCCTATGAGAGAAAGGCTGCTCTAGGATGTGCTTTAAAAGCCTAATGCCTGCTTTCTGATGAGACTTGAAAGACAAACTCTCTGCATTGGGCTTGGTGTTATCTATAGTACATACAGAGCCAGTTTGGTCTAGTGGTTAAGGCACAAGGCTAGAAACCAGGAGGTTCTAGTCTCACCTTAGCCGTGAAAGCCAGGTCACTCTCTCTCAGCCTAACTCATCTCACAGGGTTGTTGTGGGGAAAATAGGAGGAGGAAGATGTGCTAAATATGTTCACTACCTTATTTGTAAAAATAATAAAGGTGGGTTACAAATAAATACAGGGAGTCTGTCACCTTCCAGGCACTATTGGGTTTTAGCTCCTGGCAGACCGACCAATGTGCCTAGTTCTATTTTTACACAAAGCAATTTCTTTACACTATTATGCTCTATTATAGTATATTATAGTAGCTGCTGCTGCTGCTTCAGTGTTAACTCCTTGTCTGCCTGGACAAGTCCCTGAGTTTTCCTGGCAAGATATCAGAAGTGGTTGCCATGCCTGCTTCCTAGGGCTGAGAGAGAGTGACTGGCCTGCCCTTAGCTTTGTAACTAAGATGGGACGAGCACTCATGGTCTACTGGTTTCTAGTCTGATACCTTAACTGCTAGACCAAACTGGCTCTCATAGATTCCTCTGCAAAGCTGTAAATATCCTAAAAGTCTACAAACAGTATTTATTGCCCATTTTAGCAGATTAATTTGTAGTTCAACTGCTTTAGAGTCCAGCCTTGGTTTTCATAGTCTCCTGGAGAAAGGATTACAACAAAGTCTCACAAAATATTTGTTAGAGATGTATGTTGCCAAGACACTATTTTTTCTAAATATTTGTTCTAATATTTATCAAGGTTCTTTCCAGCATTAATTGAAAAGCTATCTCTTTCCCTCCTGTCTTTCCAGTTGTGAAATTAATAATGCAGTGGAAAGTAGATTGCAATGATGCTTCAAAAAACAGTAACATTCTCCTTGTAGACATACTTCCATATAGCATGGTAGCATTGTCTGGATTTGTACAAAATACTGAATCATAAACTTACCATAAAAGGCAGTTTGCAAAACATATTAAATTAAAATGTGATTGACTAATTATTGTGATTCAGTATGCAAACATAGCTTGAGTCAACCAAGGTCAGCAATTCTTGAAAAAGGGTTCAGATGGAAATTGTCTATTTGAGTCTAATTGCTTAACTGGGGCGGGGGGGGGAGATGGGAGAGCATCAGATATAACTTGGAAACACAAGTGGAGCAACTAGCAACTTCCAATGTTTAGTTCTTTCAAGGTCTGCTCTTCCTTCAGAATGAAATTTCAGCATCATGGCAGTCTGGTAAGGTATATCAAGACAAGAGAGGTCTACACATCCAATGAGCTTCACAGGGGATGGGAAATTTAACACTGTGCTTCTCTTCTCCAGGGTCTGCTCTTAAACAACTAAGTGACCCCACTTCTATCTGCTGTTTTCCCATTCCTCCACAAAGGTGGCACTTACTTCTCTGATAATCGGCCCACTGCTTTTTTGTATCCATTTCAGCTCTGTTCTCTGAACAGAACAGCAGCTTTGAGACACACATGTCACTCAATACCTCCTTTTCTGTTCTAGGCTTGATGCCTTGAAACAGAAGCTCCGGTTTAGCCAACAGCCTCTCTGGAAAAAAACATACCACACATACTGAGTAGCATATATCAAGATCTAGAAGTCTGACAGGTTTGCATTCTGTACCCAGGGCCAGACAAGCATATAGTATGCATAGGATTATTATACCATGTATTAATTTATTATTTAGGTTTGGAACATTGGAGTGCAGGCCATCCTTCTGGGTTGCCCCATTGCATGGTCTTTAGCATTTCCAGTCCCATGTACTGTATTTGTAATGCACACAGAGGTACCTATGTCATTCCCAAAAGCCCTTGCATGCTGTTCTGCTAGGCAAAATAACACAGGTATGCTAGCTAGCAATCAATAGGCAACCACCATCCTCAGTTCTTCTGATGCTCATTTTTAAGTAGGAATGATGCATTCACACATATTGTGAAAGCATCCCATCCCTTTGAAGTGGAACTAGATAACCAATTTGAAGTACTTGCAGATGCACGTACTTTCTTCCAGTTTCAACCACCTGCTTTTCTTATTGTACCCCTTTCCCTTGATTAGCTTCCCTAACCTGGAAATGGGCAAGCTCCTGTCTCTCTGCAACTTCCATCAAATGGTCTGCAAAATACTGCTTCTTGGGCAAAGCAGAGCTATTTCCTCCTCTTCAAGCCCCCACTCATATATTGCTCCATTTTCATTACCAGTTTCTTGTAAAAGTTGCTGAATCTCTGTCCGAGCCTCCTGCAGACTCTGCAGCATCTCTTGGCTCTGTTTGGTTGGGTCTTTGTAGGTCCAGATAAAATAAGCTAATACAACTATGCACAGTCCAGCGAAAGTTCGGCGTGACAGGCCCACCCAGAAGGAGATGCTTTCCTAAGGGGAAGAAATGTAAATAAATTCAGCCTGATTGTCCCCATTGGGTCAGTAACAGATGGGCAATCCTGGGGCTTACACTCCCTTGGACTTCACCATAAAAACCTTACCTTCTCTTACTTTGGCCTGGGGCAAGGAGAATTCTCATATCTTATTATGAACAAGGGCAAGTTGCAGTCCCCCATGGATTTAAATTGAAAACGCAAAGATATGATAATGAAGTTATTGAATTTCCTGGTGACCACTAAGTCAGATTGTTTTAAAAGGAATTAATTGATTTGATCAGGACAACACATGAGTGCTGTGATGGGTTTCAGCAACCACAGCCAAATGGAACTTGCATAGGTACTTGAAAAACAAGGAAGGAAAGCTGTCCAGACATGTAGAACTAAAACAACCAGATATGCTGGTTGGCCTTATAGCTGAGGCTGTTTGAAGTTATTCCAATACATCAGGAGGGCAGCAGGTTGGGAAAGGCTGTTCTGTCAAATAGAGTCATCTATCACCAGCAAGAGTCAACCAGGGGCTTATGACAATTTCATAGGCATGTTTCTTATTCAAGCATAAAGGTAAAGGTTTTCCCTGCCAGTCATGGTCAACTCCAGTGAGCAGTGCTTATTTCCTAGCCAAAGAACCAGCCTTTGTCCAAAGATGCTTCTTGTGATCATGTCACCAGCATGACTATATGCCAAGGCACATGGAATGCTGTTACCTTTCCCATCAAAGGTGGTACCTATTTATCTACTTGCATTTTTACATGCTTTCAAACCGCTACGTTGGCAGGCATTAGGTAGATCACAGGACTTCATCCCATTATGTGGCAGCGTTTGTGTCCTGAACTCAGGCTTCTGGCTGACAAGCCCAGTGTCTTAACTCCATGTGCCATCAATACTGCATGCTCTATATTGTATACATACTGTATACCACATACAAATTTCCTGTATTTTCTGCTTGTATTCTAACAAAGAGACTGAGACATAATTATATATGGTCATTATACCATTGCTAAAACAACAAATCTAATGGTGGCCTAAGCTTTTTGCACAGTATTGTACATGCATATACATAGTATATATGAGATGGGGAAATGAAGAAAGAAAATTTAACACATTCAAATTATGGTGAAAAAATAGTGGATAGTATGTGGTTTATGGCAAAGACTGAATATTAAGATAAACCAAATATTTTTATACAAGAGTGTGCTACCACCCACTTTGTAACATAGATATGAAACCTGACTACATCAGGAGAAATATAAAAGTAAGTTGAACACAGTAGAATGAGATATTTAGGGAGTGAACAAGAAAAGATAACGCTGAGTGAATGTGGATTGAATACAAAAGTCAATGACTGTTAAAAAAGAAACACATAGAGGCGGTTGGTCATGTAAAGAGGAGAAATGAGGAAGAATCACAAAAAATTAGTGCAGGAAGAATGAATTGCTGAAATGAGGAGGAAAACCAAGGAAGTCATCACCAAGAAACCTCAAAATGAGAGAAGTGAGAAGTTTAAAGAACAAAAGGCAATATATGGATAGATGAACATGGAGGAAAAAAGAATGATTTGCAAGGATAGAAATGTATGGATATATATATAGGGTAGATTCTCAGTCCTATTAACCTTGAAATGAAGTTGCCACCTTTAGAGGACAGGATCCTATGATGCCTTTGACTCAGCACCAGTCCACTGTCAAGGCAGCATAAACTATCTAATTCCTTAGATTCCTTAGAAGTAATCTTTTCTGTTTCTGTTTTCTTCTCATATAAGTTTTGGCATACAAGTATTTTAGAGCATCTCAGTCAGGGGTCTGTTATCTGCTGAGCTCTTACTGGCCAGCAAAGGCTTCTATGGGCTTATTCCTCCTCGTCAGTCATTGGCCATTGATCACTATGGCTTTTGGTTTGACTTACCAGAGAAATCAGACTCCTAGTATCCACAGAGGCATACAACCCACACTTTGCAAAGCATCATTCAACATTACATGGGCTTCTTAGAGACACTGGAAGATCCATTATTAAACCCACAATTACCAGTCTTTTGAAAGACTGGTAGGCACATTTGCTCACACAGAGCCGCATCTTAGACAGTTATGTATGAATTTTAGGTCTGTAGATGTCCATTTTGAGATCCAGTTTGGTGTAATGGGAGGCAGTAAGCTAGAAGCTGGGAGACCATGAGTTCTAGTCCCACCTTAGGCATGAAGCCAGTTCAATGATCTTGGGCCAGCATTCTCTCTTAGCCCTACAAAGGAGACAATGGCAAATCACTTTTGAAAAACCTTGCCAAGAAGACTGAAGGGATTTGTTGAGGAAGTCGCTAGGATTAAATCTGATTCAAAAGCACAAAAACAAGATGCCCACTGCATTTCTCTTGATAATGATTAGCACAGTATTTTCCCACTGTTGTTTTTATTATCTTTCTTTGTAACTCAGGTGGTCTTCTTTCTGTGCTGAATTGAGCAGCATTCGAGATTTTTCATGGAACTACAGGGAGATAGTAAATCCTTCATTTAATTGATCTCAGTTTAATGGATTTCAACTAAGCCAAGGTCAAGGCATGGACTGAAGTCTGCACAATAGAGTTTTATACCAAGTGACTTTCCAGCTCTTTTGGTCATGGGAGAAAAGCAGTTTCAGACTTTCAGTGTGAGACCACCCTTGGGCAGTTTGCAAGTTGGACTGGATCCACTCCTGCTCAAATGACTAGAGAGAAAAATAGTACTACACAAATCAATAGCTAATCAAAATACAGTCTGAGGGAAGGATGTGGTTACTTCGCACTGACTCAGTCCAAACCTGAAATCTCATGTAAAATGGTTGTCTTATCAAGTGAAGCAGTTTTCTTACAATAATTACTTTTTTTAGTCACAATACTAGGAGTGGAATAGGGAAACAAGTCAAGATTATCCAGGATTTCTTAGCCTTTGTTCAGTTTGTTTTTACAGAAATCTAGGTAACTTCATTAGGATAGCTGTATCACTTTATTTGTTCAGACTCAAATTTGGTAATGATTTTGCAATAAAATACAATGTAATGCCAACTGCCTGACTGGATAGAAAAAGCATCAATGGAGTTTTAAAAGTTTTATCATTATTTCCTTTCTTTACATTTTCTCTTTAGTTAGTGGTTTTTACTTAGCATTTGGGGAGTTAATTATGAATACTCTGTTAGTTCCTCCAAAGGTAGGAAATAATTTGCTAGTTTTTGTTTTGTTTTGTGGGTGTATGAGTACAACTTTTCTTTCTGATGCTATAAAAAGCTGAAAAGAAACAATGCGATGGAATGAAATATTACCCTTTTCTGAAAAACAGAGATAATTTGTCAGCTGTATTAAACAAACAATAAAATGGCTTACAGGAACTGGTAATTAAAGCTAACATTCTATTTGTATATGAGTAGGCTTTATAGAATGATTGGGGCCAAGAAGAAAAGATAATACAGCCATTTGATATGCAAAAATCACGACTGAAAAATCCATTTCCAGCTGACTTGATTTTTTTTAAATCAACTGTGGTATGGAAGGAGTAAATTCTTCAGAATAGGCACAGAATGAAAACTTATCTTTTCTTCAAAATTTTTTCCTGTTGGTTTTACTAAAAATACGTTGGTTTTATGAAGTTTTATACTAGGAGGAAGAGAGCAGTTTTGCATGTATTATTGCTAGTGAAACACAAGGACTTATTGTACTACTTGCTGTGACCGGGGAGCCACAACAAGTGCTTACAGGAAAGCAGATCTAATTTAACTTTGGGGTTGTGAATTACAGAATTAGAATTGTTGCAAGCTCAGCAGAACCACACGATGAGACTTAATCACAGTACCTGGGCACTCCATTTTATTTTCGTATTGTTGTAGCTTTTTAAGAAACCTCTCTTCATCTCTCTCAAAAAAGCCTGATTTCACCTTCTTTTACAGTTTTACAAAAAAACACTAGTCTCTCTGCAGGAAGAACTACAGTATTTTCCTAGCAGAACCACCACCTGCACTCTAAACAGCGGAGTTCACTTACCTATACCACATCTGCCAACTGATGCTGTGCAGCTCCACTGTCATCTCTGCAGAGATGAGGTGAATGTGGGTCATCTCCCTTGGCCTTAGAATCAAGAAGCCTGTTCTGCCCAAGTAAGAAAGCTGGTTGCTTATGGTTGGCTAATCAGTGTTACAATTCCTTTCACACTTTGGGTTTTAAGCAGCCTCTGTACCATAACCGTCATCTGGGCTGCAAAGCTCCAGATGACCAAACCATGGTAGCAAAGGTGAAAAAAACTGTTGCCATCTAATAGTTATCTGAAATTTTGCAGCTTAGGTCTGGCAACTCTATTCTAAATCCATACTGCATTAGTGTCAACCTAACTGCTTGTCGAAACAAGACACTTGATCCACTCCAGTAACGCTGAAATGGCCTTAACAATGTGAGTTTTGCATCGAGGATCCCTCGCAACCAAGCCAAGGCTTAGCTCCTAATTCTTCAGAGATTCTTAAAATTTCACCTTCCATTTTTGCACAGCTCTCTCCATGAAATTAGAGAGTTCTCCTGTGCAGTGTCAGAGATGAGCATCAGTACTCTCACCACGTTAAATATTTGCAGAGGAGTCTATCTCTGAATATCAGCTGCTAGGTGAAAAACATTAGAAGAGCCCCTCTTTCTGGACTTGGGGAATCCTTAGCTTGATCCAGCAACCCTTTGTTGTGGTTAGAGATTCTGGGTATTTACAATCTGGTGGTGCAGCCTCTTGGAGCAGTAAATGATGTAGTCTAACTCTATTTTTGTATACATCATCGTGTAGTTTTCCCCCCCTATCTGGACCATGCAAAAGAGAGGCCTCTTTCTCTATGTCCTACATACGCCCTTATTGAACTCCTGTGAACAGTTTCCCTGAGGCAGATACAGCCACACTAGGAGCCTATTGTTCTCTTACAGACATTTATGCATGGCTCAATCAGTGATGCTGCACAGGGCTCTTTCTTCCTGGATGCATCCCCTCATTGTAATAAGGGGGCACCTCAAGAACTAAGGGAGAAGTGTCCAGCTGCAAAAAAAGAGTTAGTTGTGCCTGGAGAATCTTTACAGGCCAAGGCAGAGAGCTAGAGCGATTAGAAATCCAAAACTGCCCTTTGCTGTAGGATGGGTAATCCTGCATTTAGCCTCAGTTCTTTATCCATGAAATGAAACATCAGGTGTGCATTTTCTGATATTCCAGCAGCTATGAAGATCATTCCTGCAGCACGATGAACTGATTTCTGAAATGAGGATAAACTGTACAATTTAAGTACTGTATAACTCTGTTCCTGATGCATATGGAAGACCAGAACAAGGCACAACGTAAGACGACAAATGTTTCCCCTTTTATTCTCAAAGTTACTATGTTACCCATACACTCTCAAGACTCTTTGGTTCCCTGAGGACTAGGACATGAGTTGGCCTTCCTCCTCCTCCTCCTGCACCATCATCACCTCCCCCCTCCTTCTCATGAGCTGATTATAAGAATGCTTATACTGTTCTCTCTGGATGTGTCAGTGCTCACTATGTCTATGCAAAAAGCCTGATGTGCAACTGAAAAAAGGCCTATAAAGTTCCTGCGAGGTTTGCTCCAGCTTATCTGAGACGGAGCATTTGCTGACTTTGGCAGATGGAAATAGTGACTTCATATCTTTTGGAGAAGTTTCTCTTCATACAACAAAACACCAAGAACAAAAGGCAGTCACAACATTTTTCAAGTAGCCTAGTGGTCTTGGTGAACTCAGATCCTCACATTGTCTTTTTCTGTCCCAGCCAAGCTCTGAAAACCTGTTTGGCAAGAACCAATTAACTGGGGATAAAGCTGGCTAAGGTAGCCTCAGATTGGCCAGTGCTCAGTAAACATCAGCTTCCCAATAATTAGCAAATAAATGCAGTTTTCTATGCAAGGGCTGGCATTTGACTGACAAGAGACAAAATTAGTTAGGTGATACTAAGACCAAGAGAGCCAGGTTCAAGTCCACCATGGCCGTGGAAGTGCATGCAGGATTTTGAGACACTCTTTCTTAGCCCATCCTACTGTATATAATTATTTATTAAGGGAAAAATGGAAGGAAGGCGTGCATTGGGCTGCCCCTTGAGCTTCTGGAGTCAAGCATTTGATTTGCTGCCAAGATCTGGGACTCTGCCAGTCCTAAACTTGCTTATTCTAATCTTGTCTGGTGCCTTCTCTCCATTATCTTGGGTTGAATAGTTAAATCCAATCTATTCCATGGAAAGAACTTAGGAACTTAGTGGTAAGACACCTCTTGATCTCAGACTGGGATTTTGTTCAAATTGTAATCTGAAAGAAAACAACTCCATCTTTGTGTGGCTGACACCTATCCAAGTCCATTTGCAATTCCCTACTAAAAATGGAATTAACCCCCCAAAAAACCCTATCTATATAGAATAAGATGCATTATAAAGATATTTTAACAGGTCTATTTGGTGAAGATGTTCAAAAGACAGAGTAGATATGGATTTAAACATGAATTTTCATGCAGTTGATTATGATTCTGTTGTTCCATTGCTCTGACAATGAAATGTTCTGAACTGTAAAACAGCACAATGATTCGTCTACTGTAATCTATGAATGACGTTAACCCTCATATGGTTTTGCTAGGCGTGCAAGCAGCATATTAACATGACATAAATTTTCTGAAAACATGAGCATTTTGTTTCCAACATGATTGTCAGGGTACGCTGCAGCTATTACTTCTTGATTCCAGTGTGGGTGTACAGACTTGATACCACAAATTTGGGGGGTTTCCCAAACATATAGAAATGAGAAACTATTTCTTCCATGATACTTGATGTCTTGTCCCCCAGAATCTTTGCAGCCTTGACTCTGGCCATTGGACTAGCATGAACCTACAATGCTCACAGGTAAGTGGAAATTACAGAGAAGACTGCAACTAACATTACCTGTATGTTTAGAACTGATTCACCACTCACATTTTAACAATGGTATGAACATGCTCTTAAGAAAAAGATCACCACTGTGGGGGAAGTAGGACAGTCCTCAAATGAGAATTCTGAAAGGGAAAGCAGGGTTTTTCACTTTGTCACCCTCATCATCCCTCTCTAGACAGCAGGCCCCATGCCTATTATTGGTATTGAGAAAGAGGAACTCACTGATACAAGGAAGAAATTCCAAATTGCTCCTACCTTTTGATAGCTGAATGTCACACAGGAAAATCATGAGTGTCTCTTCTCCAAGCAAAGATATTTGATTACTACAGATAATCCATTACAATACTGAACATATATAAAATAATTGTTTCCTTTTAAGTGTCTTCTTAAAAATCCACGAAAAAAGATACTTGTTTTAAGTTCTTTTTGCAGATTTTATCAGCATTACTTAAGATGGTAGAATGACCTAAAAAGGAGGACAGCGGAGAGATCCTGAGTGAGTTGCTATTGTACTTGGGCCTTGAGTCAAAGAAGTTTACTCATCTCTATAGAGTTTAAAAAACATGGAAACAAATGGAAAAATGAAATGTACAAGAACTGGTATAGCATCTTTAAAATATTTGCTATTAGTTTAATTTCACCTTTGCATTTTTGCAAATTTATCTTTAACGTTTTCTTTAAAAACATTTCTCAATCACACTGTCACTCCTACATAGGTCATCTAAGTAACTGTATTTATTATCTTAGTAAAAAGAGGGTAGAGAAGGATAACCCAATCCTGAGATGATGAGCAATGCCAGGAGTCTGGCCCTGGTTATCATTAAATTTTCTGACAATTCTCTTGGCATAGTGTAAATCCAAACCATGATACCAAATGTAAATTACAATTCTCAAAAGTCTCAATTCATGTGAAAATGAAATGCCAATAGATCAATAGAGAAATATATCCCATCCAGAAATTCCTTTATGTCATTTATTATTTTAGACTGGGGAGAACTAAGACTTGCAGACATCATCAGGGGTAATCTGTGGTACTTTCTAAACAAAAATAATAACAATAATATTGGAAATATTCAGGAATATTTCCTGAAGATAGAAGAAGGTAAGAAGAAATACGCCTAATCAAACCAAGAGCATATAAAGTCTAGTCTGCCACTGTATCCCAATAACAACACAAAAGCCCACAAGCAAAGTATGAATGGCTACCTCCTACACGTATCCCCTTCCATGGATTTCGACATGCTAAACTATGGGACAATGCAGGTTTGTTGCTTCATGTCAACTCTGAGTTGGACTGGGAGGCTTTAAACTGCTGAATTCTCTTGGTAAACCAGCTGGAAATGAAGCCAGTTTAATCCACTTTGATCACAATGATGGCCTAATAGTCTACAAGTCCAGGTGGGTGGATGTCTCTGCTTCTTTATTCCTCCTCAATCAGTTAAAAGAAGGGAAGAGAAGATGCATGTATCCTAATTTATTTTTCCTATTTCTTGGGCTGGAAAGGGAAAGTAACTGAACTTTTACAAATTTTGCCTGATTAAAACAAAGACAAGCTCATCCTTTTATTTGCATTGCTTTTATTTTGCTGCACTAGTTAAAAAAATCACATACCCAGCTTTTTCCCCACTGCTAAACTTATAAAGAAAATGGCCACAGAGGGAGGTAAGCAGTATTTGGAGAGGAGGGGACATTCCTACAAGAGCACATATTAACCAAGTGAAGTCATTGCCTAAAATGAAACCAAGTATAGCAGGTGAATCAGAAAACATCTCCTGAGCCAGCTCAAGTCAGGAAACATCACTTCTGATGCACAATAGAAAAAGTTGGGCAGAGGGTGGTAGAGGAAGACATCATACTACCTGCCTTGAAGAAAGAGTCAGTAGCTCCTACATTAGCTGGGGCAGGGTCACAGTGAAATAGTCGGCTGCTTCTAAAGTTTCAGCATGAGAACATGAATTGTATGAATTGTACCTATCTGTAGTACACCTAGAAACTGTGATATAGGCTCAGTATCTAATTACATAGACAGTGCTGAGAGGGCAAGATATATAACATAGCTAAAACAGTATGTCATATAGATAGTTTAAAACTGCATTTACATAGGAATCTGATTTTATTTAGAACCATTGTATATCATATAATTTAATTCTGTGCTGATACTGTCTTACTATGAAAGCTTACTTGGAAAGACTATTGTCTTGAAAAGAGGTTAAATACAGTATAAGAAGAAATACGTATATGTAATAAAACTGAATTAAAAAAATAACAAAGCCCTTTCCATAGGCTATAGGCTACATACTGCACCCATTTTATGAAGCATCTACTTCCCATAAAACCACTGTTTTGTTTATTTTCTCAACTTGTCAATGATACAAACTTCAGCAGTGCCCTGAAATTTGTCCTCTAAATGCACCTGGTTGCCAGCTGTTCTCTTGTGTTTCTCAGAATGATGTGCTATATCTCAGTTGATTATGAAACTCAGACCTTTTGGGAATTAGGTTGTTAAAAAAAATCCTTCTCCCCATGACTTCCTTTTTAGAGAATCAATGGGGCAGAATCACAAGGGGAAAACCCAGAAGTCTAGCATCGTTTTTTTTAACTGGGGCAGTCTGCAAACAGGATAAAATAAATACATAAATGGATAATTATAGAACAGACACTTCCTATTGAGTTTCTGATGCAACTCCAGAGACAACTGGGTCTGTATTATGGTCTACTGAATATATACTGTCCCAGTCAATCTCAAATATGTTATTTTTAAATAAATCCAAATATATTTGGAATTTGAAGGTTTTTATTCAAGAGTATAGCTCTTGTAATAAATGCAAATAAACACTTTCTAAAGTATTATTTAATTCTCTGATTTGTTTACCTAACAACCTTGAACCCTTTGTTAGAAATTGTAGCTATATAACCTGAACATTTGTAGCCCCCAAACGTTTCTAAGTATGCCCTCCCCATCTTCCCTCTGCTCCTGCTGATTTCATTAAATTAATTTTAAAGAGGGATAAAGTTAGAAAATGATCCAATCATAAAAAAAAATTGGATGGAGATTAAAAAAAATATGTAACTCTGGACATGCTCACTTTGTCCTCTTTTAGTCTTGTCATGACCAAAAATGGCCCCACAAATTCAACAGAGAATTTTAAAAGGTCATTTGTGTATGGTCAGGAATAAACTAAAGCCATCATACCTCAAAGAATTAAATGTTTTTCTGTAAGGATCAGGAAGTTGCCATTATCACAGGTATCCTTTGCCTTCAACCTGGCATCATTTGCCAAACATTCTTAACATTGTTCCCTTGCATTCTCCATTATGCATTCCTTAGAAGCCAGACTAAGTTTAATGTATTGTGGGAAGAAGGTAAAAGATATGCTGCTTTTGATAATACAAGAATTAGGATATTATAAGTAGTCCTCAACTTACAACCACAATTAGGACCCAATTTTCTGTTGTTAAGCAAAGTGGTTGTTAAGTGAGTCACAGCTGATTTTACAACCTTTTTTGCCATGCTTATTAAATGAATCATTGCAGTTAAGTAAATCACGCAGTGGTTAAGCAAATGACTGCCTGTTGGAAGTCAGATGGGAAGGTTGCAAATGGGAATCACATGATTCTTGGATGCTGCAACTGTCATCAATACTTGCCAGTTGCCAAGTGCTTAAATGCTGACCATGTGATTGTGATGTGCTATGATGGTTATAAGTGTGAGTACCCATTGTAAGTCACTTTTCAATGCTGTTGTAATTTTGAACAGTAACTAAATTAATGGTTGTATGTCGTATTGTATGTCGTATGCTTGTATTACTCTTAAGTCAGGGGCTGAGGCTGGGAACTCAATTTGATGCTCCACTTGAGAAAGCAATGTTACTGCTGCTAGTTGGTGATAAAAATGATGAAAAGTGATTTTAAAAAGTGATAATAGTGATGAAATAACTCACAACCTTCAGCAACATTTGCCTCACTTAGCTGCCTTGTCTGAGGGACAGATTGACAATGAATTTCTAAAATGATATATAGCATGTCCATTTTTCTGGTTAACAAACTAACAATCCCCTCCTATAATAAACCAAAACTGGGTGTAATTTTTCTCCCTAATTCAAAATGGGTAGATATTAGTTGAGATTATTCAGGAGTGAAAAGCATAGTGAAAACTACTACTGTAGTTCCATCTGTCAAGCTGAACCATGGCATTGAAAATGGGTTCTAATGCAATACTATATTAGGATTACAATGCAGAAAAATCCTCAATCATTCAGGTAATAAGCCTCCAGAAATATTAGGATTAGTTCCATTTAAAAATAAAAATGCCTCCACCCATCTTATTTGGGGGGGAGGGAGAGAAACAGTCTGATTTTTGGGAGGCTGGATTTAAGGAGGGGATAAATGGCACATAATATATATATTACAGAACTGCATTTTCTCTGGCCTTTCAATGGCTTTGAAGTACAGTACTTGTTGTGAAAAGGTGTGTAAGCTAAGCAAAGGTTTTCTAAAAAGGGAAGCTATGAAAATTACATACAACCCAAGTACTTATGGGACTGTCTTCTCTGACCAGAGCCAATTTATCTCAGGCATTCCCCCAGGAGAAAACTGTGCATATAAATAAAAACTGTATTTTGATTGCGTATTACATATTGGACATTGTCATAATTTGTGCTGCATGATTTTAGTGTTGTTTGCTGCTGGGAGGCTTGGGAGTTTGAGGGCATACAAATCTAATAAATAAATAGGCACATCTCCCTAGCTTCAATGCAGGGACTAGTGAGCTATGATAAATGAAGTTATGGCTTTTTAAAAAAAGGTGCTCATTTGCACCAAATTCACAGGAAATAATCGAAAAGCAACAGCGACTGCTGGATGCAGAGCAAAATCCAGCTTTATCCAGGGACTTCTGCCACTACTTATCCAAGAATCCTGAATCTCTAGAACATCAGAGCAAAGCTCTTTCAGTCAGCAGCGATTTGGGAGGGGGAAAAAACATTTCGAGTATGCTCGCTTTAGAGCACCCTCCGCGCGAAGCCTCGCTAAAATCATGAAGTCAGAGTCGCCTGTCCACAAAACAATAACCCACTTATTCAGTCGCTCACCCCTCCCTCAAGTTTTCATAAATTGGAACATCCCGATGGTTCAGCAAGCGTCGGGAGGACTGAGATGTGGTTTTGTTTTTCTTCGGCTTCGGAGCAGATCCGCTTCGCCTGGGATCTCGTTTGATTCTGGTCGGAGTTTACCAAACTGGAAGAGCCCGAGTTCCGTTTGTTTTTGCAGGTCCTGTACATTTTTTTGCCTGAAACAAACTTTCAGTATTCTGCCGCTGCAGTACAAGTAAGTGCCGGGGTGCGTGACTGACCATAGCCTGTTATTTCCCAATAAACAGAGAGAAGAGAACGCGCCCCGGTTAATACAAGCAAGGCCGTTGCTGCCACGAATGATTCTCTCACCCCACTCCTGAGGTCCTCTTGGTTACTCCCATTCTTCCATCAGCTTCAACCAAAGCATATTTTTAATGTTGCTACACTGAACGAGCTACGACCAAGCTCCCTATAATGCCCCCCACCACCGCCTGCTCTTCTGCATTTAATCTCATAAGGTTGCTTTTATGAGGCTGAGCCACGACACGATTCAGAGTCCCCAGGTCACGCCTTGTCGCTGCCCGCCATCACCAAATGGCTTTCGCCCTCCTTTCTCCAGGCTGAGAGTCAGTCGCGACCTACCTTAAAGGATCGTTGTGTTGCTTGCTAGCGCTTCGATCCTGCGAGCGTCCACTCTACTGCAATGGTGAAGCGCTGTTTGGGGTAACCAGAAAAGACGTCTTTTGAGTGAGGGGCTTGTAGGGCAGCTTACTCTGTGTTGCTTTTATAATCATTAGGCATTTCACACGTTATTGATCAGCGGCCACTGGGCGACACTTAAGAACCATGCACCCCCTCCTCACGCGCCCTCAGCCTATTGCAGATTTGCTCTGCCGGCAGCTGCTTCAGGAGGGGCGGAAGGGAGAAGAGGGAAGAGCTCGCAAGTTGCGTCCTGCCCGGCTCGCCGCGAGCCAAACCAGTAAGGAGGCGGGCAGTCGGAGAAAGGGGGCACCCCCCGCCGGAGGAAGCGCCGCTGAACCCGGCCGGGCGGCGCGCCTGCTTTCGACTGCGTCCAAGGCACAGCTGGGTCGCATCGACGGCTGGGCGGGAGGTCTGGCGGGCAGGCGGGCGAGCGATGGAGGCTGCTCACCGGCCCTTCTGCTCGACCCGGCTGCCTCCTGCTGCCGCCGTCGCTCAGGCTCCGACAGCCGGCTGAGAGGAGAGGAGAGGAGACCCCGCCGCCTCTGGAGCCTGCCGGAACCGGGAGGTGAGTCCGGCGGCTGTGCGGGGCGCTCGCCTCGTTCCCCACCGGCTCCTTCCAGCCGCTCGGTCGCTTCTTCCCTCCGCGTCACCTTCGACCCCCTCCTTCGCGGACGTCCAGCCACCCTCGTCCAATCGGCCGGGGAGAGGCGCCTCTTCCCCGCTTCCGCCCCCGGCCCGCTCCACTCCGCTCGCCCTCCGCTCCGGGATGCGGCCTCCGGACTCCAGCCCGCTCCAGTTTGCCTCGCTGAGCTCGCTTCCTACCGCGAACACTTCGTCGTTTTTCCCGCCGAAGTTTACCCATCCTCCCCTTGCCCGCCGCTGCCCGGACAGCGGAGCCGTCACGCCCGCCCTCCAGACCGCTCCCGCTCTTTCAAATGTCCCCTCCCTCCGTTCTTTCCGTTTACCGCGCCCCCTCCTGAGCGGACGCTCCCGTGCAGCCCCCGCCCTGTTCCCAGCAAAAGCGGGAGAGGTGGAATCTCTGCGATTGTCCCGATGAATGTCCACCTCAGCCGCTATTAATCCACTAT
>JANHZU010010710.1:236950-249680 GCA_032468055.1 Acrochordus granulatus | reverse complement strand
CCAGAAATGCAGTAGTGGAGGGAGGGAGGGAGGGAGGGAGGGAGGAAGGAAGGAAGGAAGGAAGGCTTTCCTATTTTAGTGGCCAATCACATCAGTCTCAGAGCTAATTCCAGTTGCTGCGTGATGCATGATACAATATTTCACTTCTCGCCAAGCTCCTGTAATTGCTTTTAGGCTTAGTCTAGGAGGCTTTAAGACAAATTGGACCTCATTTGCAAATAAAATTTTGTTAAGATCTGATTAATGCTCCAGAAGGTCAAAAAAACATTTTTCTCTTTTTTGTTTGTTTGGAGCATCTAGGTAACCTTTTTGGAAGAAAAACTTGCTTCAAATCTTTGTTTTTCTTGTCTTTTTTTTAACCATTTGTGTGATTAATGCAAGAGCTTCAGCTAACTACCCATCTTGTATGGTTAGGTTGTAGAGGCTCAATCCCCGGTGGTGACTTTAATTTCATGTTAGTTTAGTAATGTGAAGTTATTATTAGAGTGGGAGGAAAAACCTCATAATTCATGTGAAGGTTGCTGTATTGCCTGTCATGTATTGTATTTGGTATTTCAGATTAATGATGACATAGTGCATCTAGGCCTGGGATACAGGATTCCCCTCTCTAGAACTAAATAAATATAAAATACACTTGTGAGCGGGGTTGATTGAAGGAAAGGCTGATGCAGTAGAGGATTCTGAGGTGGTTTCCTACTTTAGATTCTCTGTTTGCATAGGAATAGCCCAAAAAGCACAATTTCTTGGAGAAGTAGAGATGTAGTAGGGCTCTTATGTGGCATCCTTCCGCACATAATTGGGGCTAATGCAGCATTGAAAGTAGAACTATTTTTAAACTAACTGGCAAAACTATAGGATGCACAATTGTTATGTGGGCTAATTTTAAACAGGATTTGATATGAAATGAAAAATACAAGCTTCCGAAAGTGCAAGGCTCTCAGATTATTACAATACCCTACCAATGAAAGCTAGGGACTGAGAGGTGGATTGTGTTAGCTGTCTTGATGGTCTTGCCTTCCTCTTAAACTCATATCTGAGTTGGTCTCTTCATGGTTCAGAAGCACTCAAGGATAAAAATAGATTCCAGTAAAGTTCTCTAAATATAAGAGTAAATCATTGAGAAATATATTCTAAAGGCATATGTTTACTTTGAATCAAGAAAAAAATGATCAGCAAGCCTCTGCTAGCATTGATTATATTACCAGTACTTTCTCTTTCAAATTCCAAGAAACCTGGTTGATAGGCAGAGAAAGAGAAGGGATGTCCTGATTTCACAACAAAAATAACGCTCATAAGGTCACCTGATGTGGAAGGTTTGGCCTTTTTTCCCAACTGCATTTGCTGGATTTAGATCTAATAGAAATGGCAAAATCAGGCTTGTGATTGAACAATCTCATTTTACAATCTTATGTTTGTCTTGACTTTAAGTAGAAAGACATTTTCCACTGCAATCTTTCTGGAAGTCTGAAGAATGGCCTCTCCATAAAGAATTCATCTCCATTTCCCTTCCTCATTGGCTTGTAAAAATACACTAGGAGTCCATATAAAAGGCATGAAGAAAATGGTACATAACAGCCTGTATATTGACAGCAGACCCATTGCTATCTAGATCAGTAACTACTGAATTAAGCAGAAGTTTTGAAAATTTCATCTAGCAATAAAATGAACTACAAGCTTCCAAACGTGTGAAATCTAAACATTATAATTTGGGTACAGAGTTTATATTTGGCTGCAGTTAAATTCCTGAAATAAATCAACTTTCATTACCAAAAGTTTAACACACTTGGAATTTAGTTTTCCGATCTTGAGATTCAGCTGGATCCAAAATATGGAACGGAATGAAACATATTCCCCTCGAATCTTCCAAAAATGGACTTGTCCAAACCTTGCAGCATTGACTTGCTGTTTGCAGAGAGCTTCCCTCATTACATATTCTGAAGAAGAAATATCTTGTTATGAAATCCTTTTATTATCCATATTGTCTGTGGGGTAAGCAGGTTATTCAGCTAAATTTGAAGACAACTGGAATTACACTTAAATTGTAATTTTATTTTCTTTTTTATTATTTTGATTTCTTGGAAGGAAACTGATATCCAGGAAATTCTCCAAACTGCCCTAAACTTCTTCATTTCTTTGTTTAACTCTTTCCTTACTTTTCTGTTTTTTATAAAGCATGCCTTAGAAATTTACCTTAGGTTTGGGGTTAGGGTTAATATGACAAGATAGAACAGATTAGGAATACAAAATTATTATTTGGAATGTTTTTCAACATAAGATTAAAACATTTTAATGCATGATCCAGTATTGCAAGAATTTCCGAGGTACTCATCTGTACTTTCTTTCTTCTTTAAGAAGCTGGCATTTTTATAATCAAAACCAAATTAATTCAGTAATATGTTTTTTCTCTCTGTCTCTGGCATGCTTTCCATATCTGTCTCTGGTATTGCTAACATGCTGCCTACGTGGTTTCAGCTTGGGTTCATCTTTCCATTGGGCCAACTGTTATATGATGGGACAATGCGCTATCTTTGGAACAGAAGAAAAGGTTTTGCGTTCTTTACCATCATCAGATCTAGCAGAGGTCACCTCTATGTTCTATAGCTTGTTATAGTTGGAAGTACTTTATATCCTGAATTCCAGGAGGATACATGCACTTGACATTGGATTGGGAAGTCTTTTGTATTATTTGCGTGTGTCCTTCCTTCCTTCTTAAATCTACCTCATTTCATTGTAAGTCATCTTCTCTGAGCCACTATGTGATACAGAAGATAGGGAAGTTAACACTTCAATTTTTCAGCCCACCCCAGTGTACATAAAACAATAATGAATTAATGTTGTCAGGTACAGTTCAGGAAGATGCACTAGTTTTGGGCCTCAGTGAATCCTCTGTGGCACTGTAACACCTTTTAAAGAACCCCTTGACTGCAAAGGCAACTAACTTAGTGGAGTTTAATGAGATGGGAATTTAACTAATACCTTTTTTCTTCATGCAAGTAAAGTGGGGAGCTATTGCAGTGGCGGGGAAGGACAAGCTTAACTACCACTCTGCATGTCACAGGTCAGCTTGACAATCCAAGATGCTGTAGCTCATTAAATATTTCTAGGATACTTGTTCTGCAGATTTAATGGGTGTGTTTCTGGATTTCAGTTTTGCAAATTTTAGAATCTCCCAAGTTTGCTTCTTGTTAGATGGCAACACATAGCCTTACTGAGAGCTCTCATGTTGCTAACTAAAAGTTCCTTCCCAAACCCTGAGCTTGGATCTGCATGCCTTTCGTCACTTGAAATCCTGTTTTACAGAAGGGTGAGAGATGTTACTGGCTTAAAAGCTTCTGTATATTTTTATGATTGAGCTTTCATAGAGAACCTGTGTCTTTGGGATCAACAGAAATCCTCATCCTAAATTCCTGCACCTTTTGTAGTCAGCTGACTCTACAGATGCTGTAGGTCCACCAGTTCTTTACATTGTCTCACTAGGATTCACTTCTACTGTGGGTTTGTAAATAAAAAATGTCAATAAGAGAAAGAAAGCTGTGTATGTTTATGTGTCTTGTTTTTTCTTTTTCTGCTATTATTTTAAAGGCAACAAAAAATATTTAAAATAGGAGAGAAAGAAAGCTCTAAAACTATGCATTGCAATGCAAACACTTCCCATTAATTGATCTGGCTTTCTCCACTGGCAGCTGTTGCTCTAACTGGTGGTTCTTGTGGGTCAGTGGCACTTTCTAGGGGGAAAAATGGTTCTAATCTGCTGAATGAGATTTCTAATGGTGGTATTGTAAAAGGCTTTGACTCTTTGCTTCTCCCATTTGCACACATTTACTCTATGTGTATAATGCTCTTCTTGTATGTATCAGTTCACACTGAATTATGGTGCATGAAGGCTGGAATTTATTTTCAGCCAGGTATAATTCAACTATCTGCATGCAAGCACAGAGAGCTATTGAATTTCTTTGCAACATCAGTCTTTCACTTCTGCTTTTCTTGTAATTTTCCCTAGTGTTTAAATATGCAAAATCATATTAAGTTCCCTGTTGGACTTGCCCTCTGGTGTGCAGGATTGTATACGCAATTAACGGCTGCTTGTACCGTTGGAACAAGAATAGCCCTTCTCTACTGTGGCACTCAGGCTTCACACATTTCTTGGTTGTGTGCTTGCATGCATGTTAGATTGGTGTACTTAAGTTGGTCCTCTTGCTCTCAAGCTGTGATCAACTTCTACTTTGGCTTAGTGCTCAGGTATTTGTGAAACCACTTGCTTGCTTGTTTTTTCTTAGATTCCCATTCAGCTTTGTTGAGTCTAACATTCTTCTAATCACCTTAACTTTGCTGGCTGTTTCTGACAGCATTATAGCAAGATTGCTTTCTCTGGCTTGAAATGCTCTTTTCCTGGTTTCTTAGTAGTTGATTCCCTGCTACAAAACAAGTCTTCCTTCTTACTGCTGCTGGTGGTGACTCAACAGCCTTAAGCCATAGGCTGGGACATGCCTGAATATGATTTTTGGGCTGGCTATGCTGGCACATCTTAGTATTCTGGGTTAGTGCAGTTATTTTACCAGGTCACGTTGCATGTGCCCAGCTGGTTTCTCTGCTGAGTAAGCCACTTTCCAGCAAGGATAAAAATCAAATACAGGATGGGAGACGTGTCTGAAGATCCCTCTATCAAAGTAAGGTTGGAAACATCTGAAGGGGAGAGGGTGGGATATCTTGGCTCCTGGAACTGCTGCAATCTTATGAATTAAAGCTGTCAGATTCCTGCTTTTAGAGATTATGCTTTTGTTATGGATGAGAAAATGCTGACTGTCTTCTTGCCACTCAAGGCAATATTTTAAGTGATTATAAATAATTTGAAGATAGCCATTTGTGTGGTGAATGGTCACTTTAAGGATCACCTCCACCATTCCCTGCAGGTGCAACACTTAGCAAGGCAGGGCTTATGGACAGTCTCTACTATACTAATTTTCCTTGCATAAGCACAAGCAACATCAATAAGTGATTAGTACTCATAGCCTGTTGGTATGTAGGAGCAGGTGTCTTACATAACCCAGCTCTTTGAAGCCTATGCAAGAAGCACATGATGCATTGGTTTGATACTGCCCACTTAATGTGCATGCCTCGGAATGGGTGATTGTATGACTGACCCCTCACTACAGATAGTAAGATAGAGGAATCTTACTTTGCAACACTGCTTTCCTTCTGCTATAGTACAGCCAACCCTATGTTGCTCTCCCATGTCCTTGAGTTTGGCGTTCTTTTGGTTAAGATCCAACAAGGTGCCACGGACTGAATAGAGGTGCCTTCTGCTTGTGTTAAATGTGCTATTCTGCATATGTCGTTACAAAATTAGGCAGTCCATAATTCTTAACAATAGAGTGCACCCGTTCCTCTTCAAGACAATTTATTAGGATATTTGGAAATTCTCAAGCTGCTTAATTTTATCTTTCTAGAATCATAGTTAGAAGGGGCAGTGTAGGCCTATGAGTGCAACCCCTCACTCAGTTCTGAAATCCAAATTAAAGTATTCTAGACAGATGACCATCTAGACTCTATTTAATACATCTGGTGAAAGGAAACCACTACTTCTCTGGTCATTTCTTTGACTATCAGACTGCTCTTATTGTTAGGACTTATTTTTCATAACATTAAATTGGTATTTACCTTCCTCTAATTTAAATCCAATTTTTTGTGTCTTGCACTCTGGAATAAGAGAAGGAATAGGCCTTGTCCTTCTTGTATGTTGTAGCTTTGAGATATTTGAGGAGTGCTATCTTATCCTCTGTCAAATATCTTTTTTCAAGGATAAATGTTCCCAGTACCTTTAATTTATCTCCAGAGAGCTTAGTTACTAGTTCTCTGATCATCTTAGTTGTTCTTCACTGAACCTAGTCTAATGTCACAAACACTTCTTAAAAGTATGATACCTAGAATTAACACCGCTAGTTGAGATGGTGTCTGGCCAAAACAGAACAGAGTGGAATAATTCTTTCTTATGATTTGGAAATCATATTTTTGTTGAGACAGCCTAAAATAATACTGGCTATCAGTGTAGCCACAATACATAGCATAGTTTATAGACACTTATCCATGATCTTTTCTGCAAATATTACCAAGCCTTTGGGCAGATTCCTTCTCTGAAATGGGCAATTTAAAAATGTAAAAAAGAAAAATAAAAGAAGAAGGAAGGAAGGACGTTCTTTATTTTTTAAAAACATTTATATAGCTTCCCATCTTTCAGGCAACTCTGGCCAGTTTCACATCTCACAGTTCCCCTGTTAAATTTTACTCAATTACTTTCATCCCATTTATCCAGCCTACCAGATTATTATTAGTATTATATGTGGTTAATTTAGATTCACAATCTAAGACTGGTGGAAACTTATAATTATTATGGTTTCTTGCACAGTCAGGCAGATGTTAGACTGGATTTGGTATTTTTGTCTATTTATCAAGTCCTTCCCAAGGACATGAGATAAGCAGATGTTGTTCTTTGATTATGCTAATGGTATTGTCTCAGGATGTAAGCTGTTCCAAGTAAAGCTGCCTTTTACAATTGACTGGTGGCGATTTGTCAATGCCAGTGTTCAAGTGATGCTTCAGATGTTTTGGGATTGCACCCAAGGAGTCTATTACTATTATTATTTTGACTTTTGGAGTATTAGCTGTCCAAACAGTTTTGTATCATCTGCAAATCTGACAAGTGTTCTCTCAATCTCTTCATCCAAATCATCAGGGAAAGCATTGAAGAGTAGCAGAGTGATTGTTGTGGCACCCCATTCAGTTCTTGTCTTAATTTTATGTGGAACTGTTAATAAGCAGATTTTGGATTCTTTTAATGTTTTAAATTAATTTTTAAAAAGAAATAAATGAGCTGGCATTCTGCAAAGTACTAGCCTCAAGCTAATGTGTAGTTCTGCAATGCCTTTGGGACCCATCTATACCTTAGGGATATTCTTAGAAAATAAAATGGATGGCTGTAACCCAGGTTTTTGTCTGTCTTCTGGTGTCACACCCACCCAGGCAACCATTATGTGAGTGCCCGAATAATTCTCATAGAATTCCATATGTAATCAAGAATCTTTACAGTGGGTTCCCTGCTTTAAGGTCAAGGTTGGGAAATTCTTACCTGATCTTCTAGATTTTGAACAGTTTTAGAAACCTTATTTTCTTTGAGCATCTATAAAACATTTCTATACTCTGAGATTTGACTTGATTTTTGAGACACTAACCAGCATCCTATGTGCTGCTTGAAAATGTTTGTTGCTTATCAAGGCTCTTGACTGGCTGAAACAGGACTTCGCCATCTGACATAAGATTACCTTGCAGCCCTTGACCTCTGTAACTTTTGCAATTGCAACTACACACTGGAACAAGTATGTTTTCTGTAAAGTTTAACAAGTCATGCTACAGTTAATCTTAACATTTCAGCTGCTCTTAGAATTGTTCTCTGCTGGTGTTCTCCAATAACTGCTTCCTTTATTATATCTTTTCAAGAAACTATTTTGTTATTTATGTAATTTCTAAATTACAGACCTGTAGCTCCCTTCTCTTTTATAGATTGGGATCACCAAAGCTAGGCCCCAATCATCAGGAACCTTAGCATGATCATTGATGTAGGTGAATTGGGAAACCAGGACAGGTACCCACCAATCTAAATTATTTTGGATTGCCTTTTCTGAGATAAAATCTTATCCAGGAGGTTTGTTGGTTTCAGGTGTTTAATTAGTTTTTTAATTTCAGAAACTGACAGTCCAGGAAACAGTCCAGAACCGGAAGTCCAGAAAGGGAACAGATGAGTTTCATAATCTTGTTCCTTCTTTGGGTAGGGCATTCCCCTCCTCATGTACTGCAATCTGAAATGGTCTTCCCAAACTGAAATGGGTATAAAGGATGTTGAATACCTAACTTTGTTAGTTGTTTATGTTATTATTTTATTTATTGTTGTCTTGCAAGTACACTGAAAGCTGCTGTGCTGGAGTCAAATTCCTTGCATGTCTAACCATGCTTGGCCAATAAAGTATCTGAATAGTGGAAGCAGATTGAAGAGTTATGCATATCCAGAATAAAGCTGAATTCTTAGAATGAATAGCCGAGATTAGTTGTTTCCAAGACTATATCAGGGCCCACCTCTTCTCTGCCTTTAAATAACTGTTTATATTTCCTCTCAAATAGGAGCAGGTCCTGAGTTGAGTCGGAGAGAGGATCCTTTTTATATTCCTTAAAGCAAGAAATTAGTTCTTAGTTGTGTGGCAATCATTATCGAACCAAGGTTGGTTATAAGAGTCCTGCTTCCTGTAAGTGCCAGATGGATAGGTAGAGAGGATTGACTGAGGAAGCTGAACTAGCTGAATGTAAGATGACAAAGTCAGATTAGGGGACTTGTCATCCAAAATGGCTGTGCATAGTTGAAGTGCCTCATTGGTGGAGAAAATTAGGGTTATTCTGTCCTTTGTCTGACCTGTCCATTTTGTCCCTTGGGGATATCTTAGGATGGAATAGGGTAAGTGTTCAAAAAGGGGGCAACAAGAACTTGGCCAGGTAACTGTTCATGTATTTTCCTGGGCCCATTTGGCTAATGCACTAACCCAAGAAAGGGCATGGCTTCTTTGAAGGAAAGCCCATAGGTGGAGAGAGAGCCTATTCAGGGGTCAAAGCACCCTTGCCTTGTTCACATCTGAATGCTGCATATCATTAGCCTGATCTTGTAGAATAGGATTGATGAATATATGAAGTAAATGCTAATTGTAGAAAAGTTAATTTCTATCATAATGAACAGAAAGTGAACATATCCTTCCATAAGAGAAATCACTTGGAACAAAATAAAACCAATTTTATTAGTGATAGAGTGCTACAGACATGTATGGACTTACAGTAAGGGTAAATATGAAAAATGATGCTTGATAAAATGAATTAAAAGAGATTGTTAGTAAGGAAAATGCATATACAAGAATGATTGGGAGAAAAGATATTTATAATGCATATAGACAGAAAAGGATGGTTGTAAAGAATGTAGTCAATGAGAGGAGGGAACAAGTAAGATTAAAAAGATGGAAAATGCAGTGTGATGTTGATTAGAATAAAAGTTTGGGAAATAGTCAAAGATGTCTAACCAAAGAGACTCCATCAGTATGAATGGAATTAAAGGGATGAGATGATTTGGGATATAGCTCGAATGAAGGAATCTTTGAAGAAGTATTTTAGAGATTTGTGTGGGAATTATTTGTCAAAGAATAGAATTTAAAAAACATTACAAATGTTAGTGTTCAAGAAAAAATAAATACTGTGAGAAAGTTGAGATAAGGATACAGGTGCAGATGGTATAACAAGAGAAATGTTTAAATATGGATGTGGTTTGCTAACTGAGTGGCATGACTTGTATAACATGTGCAGACTGAAGCTGTGCCTGATGCTTGAAAAAATCAATTATTCTCACTTACAAAGAAAAAAGTAGCCAATGTGAATACAAAAACCAGAGAGGGATTTAGTTTGTTAAGTGTACCTGGGAAGGTATTTGGCAGTCTTCTGATCAAAAGGATACAAGAGAAGAGAGTGAGCAATACAGTACTTGGGATGTGCAGGATGGTTTATTTTGGACAAGGTCTGTGCAGTCAAATATTTACTCTTCATCAGGTCACTGCTGAATGTGAGGAAAAAAGTTTATTGATTTAGAAAAAGCATGTGATCAAATAGGATTGAATTATGGAATATTTTGTATGAATATAGATTTGAAGATAAGTTGCTGAATAAGAGAAAGTAAAGCATGCATACAGAAATAAATAACTAGAAGATTGTCCAGTAGTTCACACTGAGCAGCCAGTAAAGCAAATATATAATAAAAATGTATTTTTTATAAATATATAACGAACACTTGTGTTTAACACCACAAAGTGTGTTGGTTGGGAATGTGGAGATTACTTACTTTAGGAAGCAGTAAGTAGATGATGCTGTGTTTTTCCCTGAAGCTGAATGATCTGCAGGTGAATGCTAGATCCTATGATGCAACAAGAGTATGGATCTGAAAAATTAATGTATTAGAAACCAAGATAGATGTGTTGGACAGAGAAAATGTAGTGAATAAGTACAATTTATATATAAATGGCAAAAACTAAAGCATCTAAATTAAATTGTGTACAATGTTTATTAAAAATGGGAAAATAAATTTTAAGATGTTCAAATGCTAGGAAGATAAGAGAAGGCAGCATGTGGCTTGTTATGAAGAATTAATGTTAAGCAAGTAGTATCTCCATGTATAAAAGTATGCTCTTTCTAGTTTGACTTTGGTGGCACATAAATTTAATAAATAAATATAGAAGTGAAAGTTAAATGTGTCATGAGAGATATACAAGTTGAATAGCCTACTTAAGAACCATGTGTGATAAAGCAAGAAATAAGCTCAAGAATGAATGTGGATGGAACACAAAATGAATGAACTGAATTTTAAAAAAATACATTGAAGTGGTCTAATCATCTGGAAGGAAAATATGAAAACTGAATTGCAAAGTTAATGTAAGAAGGAAGAATGAACTGGTTGAGAAGAAGGGAAAGGCCCAGAAAATTGTGGCTGGATGAGTTAATAGGACTGCTAACCTTGGAAGGAAACAGCTTGATATTTATTTATTTATATATTATTTATACACATATATACATACACACACTATTATGCATATATCTATCTATCTGTCATACAGTATATAGTAGTATATATGTATATTCATGCGTAATAGTCTTGTCATCTTCCCCATCAAAAAAAGGAAATAAAATGAGTGCAAAAAGAATATAAGGAAAGCTTACTCTTCCTCAGTTTTGTCTTGGAAATCAGAATTCCAGTAAGGCTGCTACATTTTTAAAAAAATCTAATTTTTTTGTCAATTTGAAAAAAGACAGCTAGCCAACTTTCACGAAGAAGGCTGCCATAATAGGAAAGAGCTTTGAATATTATTTGGGTGTCAGTTGATTCTACTGGGAAGTAATTTCCCTAGAAGAGGTAACAGGCTGAATCAAATGTCATGCAAACCTGGACTGAGTGTAGAGGTAGGTTAAGTATTCCTATAATCTTGCTTATTTATATAGTTAGGGATTCCTATCAGCTATTATCCATACATCTTCATTTTCAAGTTTCATTCATCATTGATTCAGAAGAATCCAACAGAGAGGCATCAGAAATAATTGCAAATTAAAACAAAGCAAAACAGACTTTACTAACACTTTTCAAACTTAACACTGTATAGTACATAACTTAAGGAGGCATGGTGGCCGAGCAGTTAAGACACTGGACTTGTTGGCCAGAAGGTCAGCAGCTCAAGTTTGAGACTCAAGTGCCGCGCACAGTGGGGTGAGCTCCCATTACCTAAACTTACCATGAACTTTAATCTTCTATTATACAAATAGGGCAGCTCTTTGGGATTCAAAGAAGTCTGACTTTACATTTCCACCAGCCTCTCTAGGACAAACAGTTCCACCCAATGGGTAAGTGAGAGTTGCTTCCAAAGAAGAAATTCACGCTAACTAAACTAGTCTTGGGTGATCTGATATGCTGTCTTCTAAGCCATCTATGCTACATCTTTAGCATTAGGGATGGTCTAGTAAGTGGTAGTGTAGTTTTGTCATAGCACCCTTGCCTATTTGCATCAGCAGGCCCTTGCATTTACTGGGACTAAAGGCACTGTAGCTTTCTGATCAGATATACTTTGCCCAAATCATCCATTGCCTCATCTCAAATGAAATGGGAAAACTGCCTAAGGAAAGAGATAAATGCCCCTTCATTCAACACTGCAACCTAAATCTAAATTGCATCTGTAAGAATATTTTAAAAAAATAAACAGATGGCAGATCTAATTTTTAAGTTTCAAAATCGCACTGACTAGCTTTCTTTTGTTGAATGGCTTGTATTGAATTGGACCAAATCTTTAAGCACTAAATAACCTTCTTATTATTGACTTCAGATCTAGTACTAAAACAGTTATTTAATATTTTTTTTCCTTAGGTTTTAAACTACTAAAGTTCTCTTACTTTAAAAAAACTGTTTTGTCATGTGTTTAATTCTTCTTTCTAGTTCCAAGAAATACAGTCCATTCAGCAAATTTAGCTGCCTCATTTGAATAGCCCCGCAGTAGAGTTTTTGTGTTTTTTTAAGATTTGCAGAACTCTCATTTCTATTTGTTGGACAAGTCTCCCATTTTTCTTACCGTACATCGTGTATCACAAAACCAGGTTTCTTAGAATGGTTTCTCACTGGACCGTCATATGCTGGATCTGTGTATTTTTTGCAGTGATGTTACAAGCCCTATTTGAATATTAGACATTTATTGGACAAAGAATGAAAAAAAAAATCCTTCCAGCAGTTTGAATGGAAAAAGTGACTATGTGGAGTTCTGAGATATGGTGCCAGACATTTTCAGTGCATTCCTTCTGGTAATTTGTCACTATATTAAACACCTTTTGACAGGTGAGTCCTTTTTGTGATGGAACACTAACAACTGTAGGCTCCTTTACTGATTTTTCAACACTGTATTTTATTTACAGCTCTTTTAACAGCTTGAGCTCTGCTTGACATCTAACAAAACATATTTTCTGTGCCAGGAACAATAGGAATATTGTCACTGTCATGTTCAATTTATTAGATTTTATTCCAACTTTGTTCAGATAATTCAAGTTGTTTTATTGTTGTTCAGTCGCGCAGTCGTGTCCGACTCTTCGTGACCCCATGGACTGCATTACGCCAGGCCCCCCTGTC
>JANHZU010010710.1:206014-218300 GCA_032468055.1 Acrochordus granulatus | reverse complement strand
ACAAATTTTTGAAAGAAGCAGTCTAATATAAAACAAGATTATCATCAGTGTCACTAATGCCTGTTCAGTTTATTGAATTGGGAACAGTCAGAGCCTGCAGAAATCCCTGTTGCTGGCAGTATCTGATAGCAGCTGAGGTGTTGATGGCATGTTGTGAGCTAGAACAAAGTCGTTCTTCAGGAAATTTCACACTGTCAAAAGAACACAGGAGCCAGATCTCTCAGCTTTATTCTGGACTTTTGAGGTCAGAGGCTGGGATAAGGATGCCTCTTGAGGTCCTCTAAGAACTTTCCCTTCAAGTGGAGGGAAGAAGAAATGTTTGTGCCTTCAGTTGTCCCAAGAATGGCTTATTTGCTCTTCTATTATGAAGATGATTTCATGTCCCTGTTTTTCAGCATGAAAAAATAAAGACTTTTTTGGTTTCCTTTTCTATTGCAAGATGAACTTTCTTTACTGTTTTTAAGTATTTAAATACATTTAAGTTTTAAGAAGACAAAAGTATTTTGCAAAAATGTGGATCTCAATTGTTTTCCTTTGCCCCTTTCAGCTGAAGAGCATGAAAAACATTGCTCTTCTCCCTGTCTAATCTACTTATTTCAGACTTTATTGAGCCTGTCAGCTTCAGCATAATGCCTCCATATAGGTGAATCATAATAATAATACAGAATTATAATTCTTAAAACCCACAGCTGTTGGCTTTACCAGTTTGCTGGCTGTAGATGAGGAATATTATAGAGCAACACATTTTCAGAGCACAATATTTAGACTATCCTAAATCTTGCAAGCAATCTTTACTGTAAAAGCATTAACATTAATTCAAAAAAAGAAAAAATAACAGAATGATGTTGCTAAGAGGAAGTGGAATAAACAATAAGACAGGAATGAAAGCTTAAATTCTTCCTTTAGGATTTTCCAGAGTGAGGAAGAAAAAAAGTGATGGCTCTCTCTTTTTCCTTGTCCATGAGCCTGTGTTTCTGCTAGCACAATTGCTAAGCTGAGAGAAGAAATAGCAAAAAGTTTCCAAATTCAGTATAAGTGAAAATGAAAATGTGGGCTTTGATCAATCCTCAGTGATTTCTATTTTCTGCTTTATTTTAGCAGACTTGCATCAGTGCAGAATTCATTATTTTATGCATTATCAGCCATTTGATATTCTAGTCTATGAACCACTAATGATGTATATTTTTGAGAACCAGATTGAAAAACATACGTGCTTCTAGAAGTTATATAACTTGTGTTATTATCTACATGAATGGCTTAATAAGTTATGCAAATTCATTATTATTTGATACCAATAACTTGTTGCACAAAGTATGAATCTTTTTTCTGTTGCTGGCTTAAACTAATAGTATATTAAAGAAAATACACAAATGTACTTGCCTTGCAGACAAACTATTACAGTAATGTATTGAAGTTATTCAGGCAACTCTTCATGTGAATTTTTAGACAGATGAAACTCGCACATAGTTTCAACTTCCACATATGTTTTCTTTCAATGCACAGATTTTGAGGTGGGAAGGAAAGGATCTATCTATGCAGCATTGTTTCTTCATTCTCAAACACACAAAAATAACTTGAAGAGGAATCTACAATCCTCTTCAAACATGCTAACTTGGCACGGCGGAGAAAAAAAACAGCAGAAATCCCGCAAGCTGTCTTTAGTATTGCTGTAACAAAGATCTTCTCACTTCTGTGCCACACAAAAGAAAAATAAAGCAATTTGCATGCATACACACAGACACAGACACATCCATGTTTTTCCTTTATATTGCTATGTGTTTGACTGTATGCAAAAAAAAATCTGGGAAGCAATGGCATTTTCCTAAGCCATGAGAATATAAAAATAATGAGCTATGCCATTATCACATTGACATTATTACACATACCTGATGAAACTATGTAAGATGCATTATTTGTATTATGATATCATAGTCAGACAAATTTATTCCACCTTCCCTCACATGCAAACATCATAAGATAAAATATAAGTTCCTGCAAATGGTGGCTGAACCTCACACAAGCTCTACAGAGCCTTAGAGAAAAGCTACTTTTACTGTATTTTCAAATATATAGCACCCAAGCCAAAAAATAAATCATCTTCATGCTTGAAAACACACTTATGAATACAAAGATCTGGAGTTGTTTTCAAAGTGTCACAACCCTCAAATAGAAGTACTCTAGCCTGATCTTTCTACAATCTGCAGAAACAATGAAAAATGAACTATAATTGAGTTAAATTATATACAGTAATTGAGTTTGGCTAGTTTTCTCCAATGGATAAATAGGAAGAATTTTGGAATATACTATAGTCCTGCTCAATAACTTTTGTGTGTCCAAAAGTGTAGTTTTTCAATCTGTTTCTGTGTAAACTGTAGTCAGATTGGCTAGAAATGGTTAGAAGGACAGAGAGCTAAGATCCTTCAAATTAAAATAGCAACTTATGGAAATCAGAAGGGTACATGTTCTAGATTAAAATTTCATAAGCCAGACAGACATTCTGCTTTGAACACTAAGGCTGTAACAGATCTTCAGTTGTGGGTGGTCTTTAAAAAGGATTAGGCGCAAGTAAACCCATGTTCTTCTGATCTCTAAACAAGGAATTTTCAGATTTTTCAGGCCATGAAACCTGTTAGTAAAAAAAAATCCTGCAGATCCTAATCTAGAGTCAAAACTCTCGTGACAGAAAATTGGCTGTGTTGTAGTTTTTTGCCTTTATTCTCTCATGGAGCTCCATCAAGTTCTCATAAATTTCTAAGCCACACAAAACTCCTTGTGAAAAACCTTGTTATAAACTACCTTACACTTCTTTTGCATTACACAAAAATGGAGAAAAGTCACATTTACGAATGCAAACCTGGAGTTTTGTCCTTATGCTAATCTGCAGCCCAGTTTTGGGATGTCATATATTTGCTGTCAATGGCAATAATCCTAAATATTCAGAATTTACCGTTTTATTCAGCGCTTAGTATTTCAGCCTGTTAGCTATTGATTTACAATGAATTGGCTTAAAATGTAATGTAAAATTAAATTTCTGACTGTAAGAAGTTTGAAAGAAGTGACTTAGAATGACCCATCTATTAATTATTCTCCTTTTGTACATTTCCTCAGAAGAAGATAATGCTGACTTCTGATGAAAAGCTGGGGATCCAGACTAAAGATGAATCCTGAACTTTCTGAATCAGTCCAGCAAGCATCCTCCTTACCATACTAAGGATCTCCCCAGGTAACTTGCTTTCTTTTTGTTGGCTGAACTGCTGCAGTCCATGTGTTCATGCAGGTGTTAATTATCCAAAGTCATCCAAATGGCAATGCAACCAGATGCCCTTCAGAACAGAGTTGTATTACAATTCTTCCCCTCATTCCTGGATATGGTAGTTCCTACAGAAGTCTTCTAAATGGTTGAGACTCCTCTTTGTCATTTCTTTGGGGAAGGAAAAAGTTAAAGATATAGAGGAAGCTCTCCATGGGGCTACTTTTATTTTTCAGCAATGGCTGCTAGCCATTCATCAAGTCTTCCTATCCTGCCATTCATTGACTTTTAGGGGAAGTAGATGATACCTTCCTTCCAATAAAATTCTATTCTATCCAGCTACTGAATGGAGGCAGATAGATAAAGACAACGTTTTATTTAAAAAAATCATATCCAAACCTGCAACATCCTAGGATGGAAGCATCTTTAAGTCTTTTGGAAAGCAAGTCTGACCTAGAAGTTTTTCAGAAGTCAAGCAAGATTTGCCAACTGACTAGGACCTCTTGCTCTTCAAGTACCATCTTTGGGATGGCCTGGAGCTTTTGACAAGTACACTGTATAAATATCTGACACACTTAAAGTTAGTTACAGGCCTGATGTGGGATAGGGATTGAATTGTTCTAGAAAGCCCTAGTTTCAAAATCAGAACTCTGCATCATCACGTATCTGCCCAGGGCCACCAAGAGGGTCTACTGCTTCTTTGGCTTGCTATTTTATTCCTTATTGTTGCTGCCTATGTATCCGCCATACCCAAGAGATGGGCAGTGATGAAAGCAAGGAAGAGGAACAGTTTGTCTTCTCATTATCTATGAAGACAGTATAATCATCTCAGCAATGGTCTGCAGCCTCCCTGACGTCCCACACTTTAATTCAGACATAGGAGAGGGGTTATCATGACAGAACTTCTCCAGAGAGCCATTTGAGTACAGGTTCAACCAGTTCCTCCTGTCAAGGAGCAATTCTGCCCTTGAGAAATAGCAAAAGTTCTCCCTTTAGAGCCATTTGAAGAATTCATCCACCCAATTTTTCTGCCCACATATTCAGTGAAGAATTTCTAAGAGCCAGTTTGGCTCCCATTGTTGTGCATTGAGCTGCCTGTTGCTTTTGAGTCAAATATGTTTGGCAACTTGGTGAGATGACAGGACAGAGATCCAGAACAGTAAATGATTCGACAGCTGAAAGGAAATGAACCTTACCAGCTGTGATTGTTTCCTGTAATAGTTATGCCAATGCTTGGTGCACATGACTAAATTCTCATTACTTCTTACATACATGACATCATCTTGCTTTGGAATTGGAACTGTCTGAAAATACTTATTTATATGCTAGTTTGCTCCCTTGTCATGGTTGCCCATCCCAGCAGGCGTCGTCCTATCCAGAGGCCATGGGAAGGGCTGAGTTTAGTCATTTTTTAAGTAATTTTTGGGTTGGGAAGTAAGCAGTGAACTTGCCTGGTTTTTAAGTTAGAGGGAAGCAATTTTACTTTGTATTCCATACACACAGTGGGAGTAAGGAATAGCTGCCAATCTGCCTGGGGTTCAGGCCTCTAACTCTTGGAGGCTTACATTTCAGGGGAAGGTAGGACTGCCAACCTACTACTTAAGTGAAAGCTGAAACACAATGTATTTTAATAAAAGGCAACTCTATTATGTGAATATCTCTGCCTTGTTCCTTTGAAAATCATCTTATGTCCTTAAGTAAGCAAAGGCACACCTTAATTGGTATATGGATGTTTGATTAAATGTAGGAATCTCATTATTATTCTACTGCAAATTCTCTAAAAGCAGGCTGAAAACATCAAAGCTGTGGGTTGTAGAAACTAGAACTTAAAAGCAACTGATATTTGTGGTGCTGTTTGGCTAGGTCTTTGTTGAGCAAACCCCTAAGTATTTGAACTTTAGTTCTGCTAATATTTCCTCAAAACCTTGGGCAAGCCACATGTAGTCTGCCAGCCATGCACTGTGGTCAGAGACTTTATAGTCTCTGAGTTTTCACACAGTCTTGACTCATCAGAGTCCCAAAACTTTAGAGGCCCAACCAGCTGCCTCATTATATTAGTCCTACCTGATCTAGTTTTTGCATCCCAACTTATGTCCTTCCAAAAAAGAGACTTTATTGGGTCTACATTATTAAAAGACCAAGGGAAAATGGTGCCATAAATCCATATTTTAGGCCTCTTCTGAAGCTACAATCCAAATGCAGAAATTAACTTTTCCTTGGAATGCCAACCATGCCATTCTTATTTGAGCATATGCAATCGGTGTTTGGGTTCTTTCTCCTCCTCCAGTGTTGCAGTTGGGAGAAAACAGCTAGATACATAGTTTATACTTTGCATATTGAACATTCCAAATTTATTTCCTGGGACCTCTGTTGTATATACTGTAAGTTCTGAAAAACAAACATTGTGGAAAACCTTCTGTTTGGGTTTTTGGAGAGTTGCTACAGTAAGAGTCAACAATAGTGAGATGGTCATTCCAATGTTTTGACTTAACCTGTATTATATTGACTAGCGCTTGATCACTAATGCCCTTCATCATCACAGATTCTCCAAGAGTTGCCAGTGAATCTTTATTTATTTCTCTATTTGGAATAAACAAACCCAAGAGTGGAATGGAAAGGAATGGTCATTGGACAATTTGTGATGAAAAAATGGGATTGCTGCTGAGGCAATTCCAGCTGATAATATGCCCCCACGATTGGACAAATTGCTAACTGGCTGCATTTGTCAAGTGGCTCCTTAGGGAATAGACCTTTTTCATCTGAAATAAGGATATGTTCTTAAAGCTAATGTGCCCTGGAAATCTTTTGATTTCATCCTATGCATAGCAGAACTTACTTTTAAAACAAGAATAAGGATTAATAATTGACTTGTAAAGAAACCCATAAGAGAAGGGGTGCAGCACTTTGTGGTCATAGCAGGAAACTATGTTTCCCAAGAGACTGAAGTTTTGAACCAGGAAGTTTGTACTGCCAATCACACCACAGCTGTATCCTTAACGTTAACCCACGTTTCTCTCATTTTTGGGCTAATGTGGAAATAAAAATCCTGACCTACCTTGCAACACTGCTTCAAGGATGATTCCAGAGATAATATACATGAAGCATTTAATTACTGATCAACATTTATAATTCCCCTTACTTTCTCACAGCAGATGGCAGCATGTAGCCAACCTTGATTGATCTCAGAAAAGCTATAGAGTATCAGAATCTAATTAGTTCTTGAATAGGAAACTATCATGATATCTCAGGGCTATAAGGTACACTGAGAAGTAAAAAAAAGAATCCCAGAAGAAGGCAGTAGTAGCAAATCACTTCTATATTGTTGTCGCTGGGATTTGACTTGACTCATGGAAGCCTTTATCTTACTTTGACATTGTTCCATATCTCTCAGATCTCAAGTTCTCTGAGCCTAGCATTTTGAACAAAAATATTAAACCACCTTGGACCTGATTTACCCAGTGCTGGTGGAGAAAGACCAAATTTTCTAGGAAGAGATAGCATCCAGCACATTCAGGAATGTCCATAGTAATTAGATCATTTTGCTGAGTGCTTAATGAACTACCTGTGCTGGTATAGCTGGTAATGTCCAGCCAGCCATCTGAGATTATAAACATGACCAATGTAACTATATGACCCAGCCAAAAAAATCAGACCATTTTGAAGTGGATGGGATGCAAAGGGATACTTGAACTGCAGCTTGGAGATATCTGCACAGGAGACTAAGCCTGAGCCCTAGATAAGGCAAAAGTGACAGTAGAGGCTTGGAGACAGTGGATAAGGACCGACAGAATAGTTTACTAGCTAAGCATTCCTTGTTTTTTTGGCCAAGAAAAATGTTTTTAAACAGAGGTGAGCAATGCTAGTACTTGCATTTTCTATGGTAACCTTCCCAGATTTATTGGGTCCACCAGTGTGAGAATACTTATCCAGTACAGGTATCTGGAGGGAAAGCTGATCTAAGATCAGATGGATTAAAATGCATATATCAGATGGATTTAAATGCATATAACCTGTCCAGAGGTTCTGTGGCTGTTTAAAAGTTGCTTGATACTAGATGGGAAAGCTCCTGATCATATATGCACATTTCATAGGATTTTTGTAGTATTGATGGGAGGTTTTTTTTTCCCAGGGAGGAAAAAGCCTTTTCAGTGCACTTTTAGAGACACTATATGAAACATATCAGTTTTGATTCCTAGGAACAGGAATGCTTGCCTTTGGTCTTTCAGATGGAATCCCTCAGAATTTGAGAGAGCTTCTTGCAAGACATCAACTATAGAAATGAGGGAATGGACAGACAGTTTCTGACCATATCCTGCTGCCCCTAAAATTTAAGACAGAGCAAGAAGTTAACTTTCCAATTACTAGCAGCAGCAGTATTAGAATAGGCAGGAAATTATTTTCTTGTGTGGGCCTGAGATAGGCTGTGCAGAACCCTAAACTAGAATGGAGAAGAAATGCATTGAGTGCCCATTTTGATGCAAAGATATCAACATGTATTTATTTAAATACCAACTCCCTCCATTTCTGGAAAACAGACTACAAACTCTCGTAAAAATTGGTAAAAACAAGAAACATATGGACACTATGATCTTGAATTAAAACACTAATTCATTAAAAAGCTTTTGTGAATGTTTCTGCTCCATCTGAAACTTAATAAGGAAAGCATTTCCTTCTATTGCAATAACAATATGTTTGATAACATTTACCCTTTGTGAAGAAAACAGAATGAAATGCTGATGACCAATATATCTGATAGGACCTTCAATAGGCACAATGTGGAAGAGGATAGCTTGGGTGTAAGCCTTGCAAAGTTTTACACATCATCCTGAACCTTTTGAACATTGTATGAAGTACAATGCTGCTGCCCCTAACAATTCATCGTTTCAAAATGTTGCCATTTATTTCTCTGGAAAATGCCTCTACTAGGAAGAAAAGTACATGAAAATGTCTATCTTGATGAAACTGTAGAACATTTATACAGAGGAAAATGTTTTGTCCTGGACTGCAAATTAGGAAAATTAAAATATGTAAATAAACATTAGTAAGATATATACTTTCATTTAGATTTTTTTAAAGTTATAAGCTGATACAGAAACAGGATCCTTATTTTACCTGAACTTTGGGTAAGCCAAAATGTAAAACTGTACTGAAATGATCAAATCCACTTCTCCCTAAGCTTGTCAACACAAATCAGCAAAGTACCTAATTAGGTATACTTGAATACAATTAATGTAGTCCAACTATAAAACCATTTTCATAAAACAAATGATGTCATGTAAATGATGCTATTTTTTTGGAGATTTCTATGTCAAGAAGCCAGAATGTAGAAAGCAAAGATCAAGTTTTTCAGTTGAGGTACTGGCCAGCGACCACCTCAAACATCTTCATTAATCCAAAAAATTGGTTTAAAAAGAAAGAAAGATGAAATCTGAGCATTTAGGGAGGGAGGGGGCTAGATTATCCTAAGGAAGATCTCTTCAAATGATGGCCATATTGATGAAGTGAGATGAATATTCTTAAATCAGATGGGCTTCCTTGTGCCCACACCTGTTCTACATTTGTTTTTCGCCTGCTGCTTAAAGCAATAGCCTGACTTATTTTGTGTGTCTTTTTTCATCTCCAGATTTCACTTAGTTGACTCTCAGTTCTTCCATTCCAAATAATTCATTTCTGGTGTGGCCTTCTCCAGATGTCCTCTGAGAGAAACCGTCCCAGAGAGGTACCTCTGTAACCAATCATGGGAAACGTCTACCAGTACTACTTCAACAAGGACAAAATCTTCGAGCACTACAACTACACTAAGGATAAGCTGGAGAGAGATGAGATGTCTTCACTGACTCCTATTTCGATTTTCATCATTATGGTCTGTTGCATCATTATCCTGGTGAACCTGCTGGTCCTCCTATCTGTCTGGAGAAACAAGAAATTCCACTCTGCCATGTTTATCTTCATTGGCAACCTGGCCTTTTCAGACCTCATGGCTGGTTCGGCTTTCATTGCCAACATTGTACTCTCAGGGCCAGCAACCTTCCGCCTCACTCCAATACAGTGGTTTGTGCGAGAAGGCACTGCCTTTACCACCCTGGCAGCTTCAGTTTTCAGTTTGTTGGCCATTGCAATTGAACGACATGTGGCTATCACAAAGGTGAAGGTCTACAGTAGTGACAAGAACTGCAGGATGATGCTGCTAATTGGGGCCTGCTGGGTCATCTCAGCCACCACTGGGGGGCTGCCCATCCTTGGCTGGAACTGCATGACTGATCTTGATAAGTGTTCCACTGTTCTTCCCCTTTACTCTAAAAGTTACATTGTTTTTGTGGTTACCATTTTTACTGTCATCCTCTTCTCCATTGTGGTCCTTTATGTCCGGATTTATCGCATTGTCCGCTCCAGCCATGCTGAGAAAGCCAGCTCCCAGACAATGGCCTTGCTGAGGACAGTTACCTTTGTCCTGGGGGCCTTCATCATCTGCTGGCTGCCTGCCTTCACCATCCTCCTGATAGATGCTTCATGCGCAAGGAAGTCTTGTCCCATCCTTTACCAATCAAAGTATTTCTTTGCCTTTGCTACTCTCAATTCAGCCATTAACCCCCTCATCTATACCTTTCGCAGCAAAGACATGAGGAAGGAGTTCTTACGGGTGCTGTGTTGTTGGGGGATGATGGGGCAGGGAAAGCCAGCAGAGCGTTGCATGATCCCCCTCCGCAGTTCCAGTTCCTTGGAGCGGTGCACCCCAAAACAAGATCTTAACACTTTAATGAAGGAACATTCCACATTTGTGTGAAAAGACAAAGAGAAAAGAACTATGGAATGGACTGCCAATGGCAAAGAGTGGGGTGGGTGGGACTGGACCCAAGAAAGCGGTACAAACCTGATGAATATATTGTCCTGGTAGCCTTGGACTTATGTGGAGGTGTCCATTTGTTCACTAGACCTGCACAGTATTATGATTTTATGTTAGGAGCGTGTGAGACAGAGTGACTGACTGCTATTTGATTGATTGACTGACATGAAGTGGGGAGGGTGGGTAGCTACTGAGCTACCCAAAATCTGATTTGGTACGATTCTCCTCTTCTAAATGTTGCCCTTGCCTATGTTTAGACCCACATTTTTATTTTTATGTCCTACATCTCAGAGCTATTCTTTCAAATTTCTCCTCTTTGCACAAAACATTCACTAACTCTTCCCAGGAAAGCAATTGATTGCTCTGATCAGTTAGGCACTTTGCAAATTCATCTTGAGACACTCAAGACTACAGTGTTCATATTCTTGATCTCTGGGTTTCCTGTGTAGTGACTGAAGTTGAAGACAATCATATCTTAAGAAACACAAAGGGAATTTTGACTGTACTTCTGATGCTAGGAATATGAAGTATCTGGCTCTTCACTTTCTGAAGGGAATGCAAAGTCTGGTTCCAAAGATGTAAGTTGAGTTACTTTGGGTACATATCTGCTAATGTCTGTGATAGCACAGATGCCAAGCTATAAATTCTCTTCATTCTTGCCAAAACACTTTGATCATTCATTTTTAAAAATTTCATCTTCTACTGTAACATGGAACTTAAACAAGTTTTGAGATTTTTTTTAAATATGCTAAAGATTATATGCATTGATTAAATAAATACAAAAAAAGCCTAAGAAGCTGTTGTGGATAGCAAAGAGAAATAATGGCAAAATTAACATAATTTCTACTTAAGTTACTTCTATTTTTAATATTTTTCACTGTGCAGAACGCATTTAGATTTTCCAGGATTGGATTTATATTTAAATTGTTAAAAAACATTTTCAAAAGCAGTAACAAAGCATTTCTCCACCTTTCAGTAGCTACCCCTTTCCTTTTCTATTCTGAAGTAGATTTCCAATTTCCTTCCTTAGCCTTGTCTTTTTGAAGCTAAACTGAGATATAATCATAACAGCAATTAAGAGAATATTCTTCTGAAAACATCACATGTACCAGCAATCTGAATCCATAGACTTGTATTCATCTAGACTGTTCCCTTGTAGTATGAGTAGACTTAATGCATATTAAGAAAGGATGGATTTTGAAAATAATGTTTTAAGTGAAGGAGGGAAGATTTCTATTTTAATTTCATTTTTTCAGACTTTCACATAGGGATTGCTGAAATAAGGCTGGAATTAGAACTTGGGGGGGAAAGCCCTCATCAATGTATGATTGCTGTCATTTTATGTTTTCTGCATAGATGTCATTACCAGTGTTTATGTCATTATTAGGCATTAATCCTTTTGATCTTCCTTCAAGAGTCAAACAAAAAAGTTTTAATTTGGACAGATTTTATTCTGTGTTGGAGCTAGGCAATTTAGATGTATTGATATGTTCTGGTTTAGCCTGATAGATTTAGTTGCCTGAGATCCAACAGGCAAATGCCAACTTCAGTTAATTTAATAAGACACAGTCCAGAGGAAGTTTGCCTGCAGAAGCATGACCGAAATGAATGGAATTTATACTATTCAAACATGAGCACTTATTTATTCTAAGTATATGGAACCCTTTTTTAAAATGTGAGAATAGCTGCTCTCTTTCTGTAATGTATTACCATTCGGGAACATTAAATGTTTATAACCAAACAAAAGGTATATAGAATCAGACTAGCACTTTGTACTGCCATTTCCACTGGTTTTTGCCTATGTTCTGCAGCTGTATAGAATTTGGGGGAAACTTACTTGCAGCAAGATTTCCCATCCTCTATGCATCTATTTCCTTTCCAGTTTCAAGGCCCTTGTAATCCATACTGTTCCAAGAGGCACTGACAGGGAAGAGGTCCTTAAAAACTCCAAAAGCTTCTTAAACCATGCAATCAAAAAGAAGCCCCATTAAGTTTAATGTATTCCCAGTTAGACTTAAGACTGCATCAATGAACTGAGTAAACCGAAGCTCAGTTAGGTATATATCCTAATATAAGCTCAGTTAGGTATATATCCTAATATAAGCTCATATTAGGATGGTACTTCAGGGAACAAATGCAATGGTGAGACATCCCGGCCCACCAGAATCAGCAGAGGAGTCCTTCTCCAGTTC
>JANHZU010010710.1:167422-182180 GCA_032468055.1 Acrochordus granulatus | reverse complement strand
AAAATCACGACCGCCCCCCGCTCGCGCCTTTGCACAGCTCAGCTCGCGAGCGCGCCTCCGGCTGGCCCGTCCGCTTCTCCCTCCCCCGCTCCGATTGGTTTCTCCCTCTCCCTGAATGGCGACTTGATAAGTTCCGCCCTTTCCTCTCGCTTCTCTCCTCCTCCCTACTCCTGCAAGATGGTCTATCCCGGAGCCGCTCCGCCCCCTCCTTTCCCGGTGCGCGCCAAATCGGCTCCCGTCGGGTCCTTGCCTGCTGTCCTGCCGGTCCCGATGCCCGCCCAGGCCGCTCCAGTGACCCCGGAGGAGCTGCGCAGGCGGTGAGTGCTCAGCGCCGGCGGGGCTTGGCCAGCGGATCCCCGACGGAAGGTTATTCGCTCTCCCGTCCTGTCCCGAGGGCACGTTGACCTCCCCCCGCGCGCGTAGCTTCTGCGCTGCCTAGGGCTAGCCTTGGGCACCCCTCTTCTCCGCGGGGTCCCCTTCTTACTCCCCGTGGTCGCCCCCCCTTGCATTTCGGAACAAGGGGAGAGGGACCGCTCGCGCCTTCTCTCCTCCTCCTGTCTGGTGGGGAGTCTCTCCCAACTGACAATCCCGGGTCCCGGTTTCGCTATTCCGCCTCCCCGGTCTGTCGAATGGCCGCTGCGGCTACGCAGGACGAAAAAGTTCCCAAAGGGGGAAGTGCGGCAAGGCAGCCCGGAACTCCATGGCGAGAAGAGAGGACGGTCGGTGCTGGGTCTCTCCCCCGCAGCACCTTTGAACAGCCTGCAGTGCTTTCGGAGCCACTTGGGTGCCCTGACTGTGAAAGGGGGGCATTTACTAGGGGAAAGCACTTTTGTGGCTTCCTAGTTGAGAACAAGGCAGTATCCTTAATTGGCGAGTTTCCCCACTTTGGGCAACAGAGATAGTGGCCAAGAGTGCAAGGCCCTTGAAATTCTTCATGTAATATGCTTTTTTACTTCGGGGGAGAAAATATTTACTTGGCCAAAAGAGTGGGGAGTCTCTTGTTTCTCGTTCTTGGGACTGTTTGACCTCTGCACTATTTTCTTCTCGGGGTTCCCCCCCACCATTTTCTCCTTATGGCTGTCAAGTGACAACTTAGTTCAATTTGGAATAATTCCTAAAATCAGTAGGATAATTACATTATCAAGTTTTAGAGCCTTCAGGCTTAGGATCTCTTGAATAGAATTACCCCTCTGCAGCCCAACTATTAAAAAAGGGGGGACAAGGAATAAGAGGTGTGGGATTGTAAATCTTTGCTAAAAACAGGCAAAGGCGCCAGCCTTCTTTCTGAGTGGGAGTGGGAGTGTAGGGATATAAGGAGCCAGGAGCATCATAAATTAGCCACTCTGTATCTCGCAAGGATTTGGGCCTAATCTTTCCTCTGGCCCTTCTTTTCTCTCCTCATGCCACCTCTTGCCATCTGGGACAGGAAGTGCAAATGAATTTCTTTTCCAGTTGAAAGCGCATCTTGGCGGGAACATTTGTTTGTGTTTAGGGCAAGGATTAACGCAGGCGCACATATGCGGTTTAGGAAGCATTGGTTAACATGCCCTGACTTCTGCATAAAAATAAGGGGGGCATCATGGGTTGGGTTTGTTGGCAACTATGAGCTTGCAGAATGGGGTGGTGGCTTTCTGCTCTCTGGCACCTCCAGCAGTGGCTGCATTTCAATGGAAACTTGGCTCTTTCTGAAGGAGGTGGGTATTTTGTGGGCCTCTTTTTCTGGGCAGAATTATCTGACAATTATCTCCAAATAATCAGAGCTGTGCATATTATCACATTGGCTCAAACAAATTGTCATTTTCTAAGTTGTTTTGCTTCCTTGCTTTCACTGGAATAGATAGCTGTCCACCACAGAAACATGTTAGGCACACTTCCTCTCTTTGGCCCAATAGAAATAAAGGAAAACAGTTGATCATTACTGTTCATCAGCTTTAGGTTTTAGGTTTTTTCCCTTTAAAGTTGTTAGAAAACAAGCTACATGTATAACTACCTTTCTCCTTTCTTCCTCAGCAGAAAAATAAAATTGGAGACAAATAAATGTTCCTCTCTTGCTCCTGCTTTTTTAATTCAGTCTCTGCCAAATCTCTGTATTCCAGTTATCAAGTCTAGATTAGGTGATTCTTCAAGCCTGATTGCAAAATGGAGCCCCAAAGTGAGTTGGCTTTTGTGTAACCATGGAGAAGTATTGCTTCTCTCTCTTTTTCAGTTTCTCATTAAATTGCCTTCAAGCTATCTTTCAACTTTTAAGGGTGCCATATGTAAGTTTTTCCTACTGCGACCACTGTGAGCAATTGCAAGGCCCGTCACATTAACTTGTACCCCTTGGAACATCTATTTGTGTATCTCCTCTCTTCTGGGAGAATCTATGTTGCTGTTGTCTGGAGTTAGCAGTGGGCCAAGAACTTGCTCACCTGTCCTTCAAACAGCTCAGAACCTCAGAATAGGGATATTTCTCCAGTCTAGTTATTTTTTGCCCCTATTTACATGTTGGTTGTATGTCTTGCCATTCTTGGCCAGACTGGTAATAAAATCCCCTCCAAGTCATCAATTTGTGTCTGAGTACAATCTCTTCATCTTCTTCTAATTTCTATTATGGAATTGTCATCCTTGTATTTTGACATGGTTTATAGTCATAAGAGCTATGCATCAGCAAAGTCCTTCAAATTCCTTGCATGTGCTTGGACAATAAAGTATCTGTATCTGCAAATTGTTGTTGCACCTTGGAGTGCACCCTTGCCCTATCTTGTATTGACAGTGGGGAGCAATGATTCCACTACAGAGAAATACAATCATAGAGTAAAATTTTGAATACCTTTGCCTAAATGCTTTAAAGTAAAACCACAACTATTTTGCTTTGGCAGGAAATTTACAAATTGCATGATGAACCAAAAAGCAATGTGAAGCTGAAGGTTTTTTGTTACTGTGACAAGCCAATGGTCCAGTAGGTTACTCTTGTTTAAAATATTTTTTTGCAAAATTGGGGAAGCAGAAAAGTCAGAAAGAAATTGAAATTCTGGGTTTTGTCTCTTTTTTTTACAATTGCTGCAGTAGTGGTTTGCATATTGGTTTTGTAGAATGGAAATGATTATTGGTTCTGAAAATTATTTAAAAGCTTATTTTAATAGTGGAGAAAGGGATAGGAGGTCAAGAGTTCAAGATTTGGCCTTATGATCTTTTTAAGTTCTGCTGATTGACCCGAAACAAATTATATATTCAGTCTACAACAATAAAGGAGAACTTGTATTGGAATGATTGTTCGCTTGTGCAGGTAATCAAGAATATAAACCAACTGGCTTTGTGGCAAATTTAGCCATGGGGTTAAAGATGGGAGGAGGAAGGTAGACAAAAGGATAGTTCGTTGGTCAGTGGCAGAAAAAACAAGATAATTGGTACTTCCTAGTAATTGGTACTTCCTAGTAGTAATGGAAACATTTATGGCTATAGATAATTGGTACTTCCTAGTAGTAATGGAAACATTTATAGCTATGGCCCAGCTGTCAAATGCATGAACCTGAAATATAATTGGACATGAAGTAGAGATGGGGATGGTTTTACAAAGTGAGGCCAAACAGCATTATGAAAAATATGAATGAAAACTCAAAAGGTAAACACTTCGATCAGTAAATGTGACCCACTTTAGATGGTGGTGAATCTCCTTAAAAGATTCTACTTAAAACTCTATAGTAATTACAGCTGACATCCTTCTTTGATCTATCTAGTCTGTATAAAGTCTTGGTTATAATGTCTAATTCGGAAATTCCAAGCTGAAAACTTATTTGGAGTCTCTAGAGAGATTTTTTTTGTCAGGAAGGTGGACAAGGAAACAGTCAGTGCTTGAACAAGGAGATCTTTTTTATAAAAGAGCAGTATAGTCTTAATGCTTGCTAAGTGACATAATCAGAATATGAACTAATACTCAGAAAATATATATTCCTGCAAGTGGTATTTCTGGCTATTAATGGCTGTAATTGACAAGGAACTAGTGGGTAAACCAGTGGTGCTTTTTGTCTTGGTCCTGGAGTAATTCAAACAAGGTGGCTTGTAATTGTTGATAATGGCACTTCGTTTGCAGTGGAGAGTGCAGTTCCCTGGTATGCCTTCCAAAGGAAAGCATTTGCTTTCACTGAGGTGATAGAAATACTCTGCTCCCACTGTAAGTAACTAGTCAAGTTTCTGACTATCTTTGCACGTGGGAGTAAGTGACATGTAATCCAAAGGGGGTTTTAACACTGTTGTCTCATGGGAACCAGTCTCTGTGTACAACTGTAAACTCAGTTGAATGATGACATCCAGTAGAAAATATCAATTTTTTCTTCCAAAGCTGTTACCTTTACTAAAAGGTATACAATTGTTTTACTTGTTTTGAAAGAAGATAGGAAAGACTTGTCCCAGAATCTACTGGTGATTTCTTTTGATGTGTCTGCATGTCATTGTCTCCAAAGCATTCTGAGCTATGAAGTCAGTAGTACAAAAAGTCCTCTGAGCCCCAAGAAAAGAAATTCTTTTCCCATGATATCCAGATCTCTTGTCCTATTTTTCACACTTTGAATTCAAGATACAGGCTCTAGGTGAAAGCAGGTAGAAATCTAGGCTTTCTACCAAGAGGAGGATTTGTATTGGTCAGGTTTGTATTGTTTTATTGTATTAGTAATCTGGTGAAATGGCTGTTTTAGTTGATACTACAAAAAAGGGGTCCTCTGAAGAGATCAGAGAAAATTAGATAATTACACAAATGCAAGATTTCTGTAAAAAAGATTAAAGGCCTAAGGTCTATTTTTCGGTATCTCCATGAATAGATTTTGTGTTTATATGTGGAAGTCTTTACCTATGTTAATAACCATTATCTCTGTGTTTGCATTGGCAGCGATAAATTTCAGTATGAAGTAAGAGATTTGGCTTTGGGCTCACACTATACCTACACTGCATCGAAATTAAGAGATGTATTCTTGGTTGTGGAATTACTCTTGCCATTTGGAAACTTCTTCTAAAATATTAATAAAGGGATGAATTGGATATTTTCTCTATGATTTGAACTTTCACACTTATTTTTAATTATTTATGCAGACTTTTTTTCTCTTTTAATTTTGATTCCTCCCATTGGAATGTTAAATTAGCTTCCCCCAATTTGGGGGCCTCAAGATAAATTGGACTGCAGTTCCCATCAAGCCCTTTGATTGCTCAAAGTAGCTAGGTATGGTGGGATTTGTAGCCCAAAAGATCTCAAGATCATCAAGTTGAGGATAGGTGGTTTAAATCAAGCTAGACTTCCTTTTTTTCTTTTTCTGGCCTTGGGTGAATAAAGTTATTTTTCTTTTATTACATTAGTGGTTACTGCCAACTGAGCTGTTTTATTCATAATAAAACAATGGAAGCTAAGTGGTTTTTCCAGTCAGCCTGACCAAGAGAAGGCCTATTATTTTCCTTTGCCCTATCCCAAGCGATTTACAGGTGCTCTGGATAAAGGAAGCTGTGCATAGGAATGCAAGGTTTACCCATTAGAATATGGTAGATTGCAATGTCAGAGGAACAATGTTAACAAAGCCTGTTAGTTTTCAGCTTTCTTGAATGTCAGGTTGATCTGCCAGCATACAGAATTTTGGTGCAAGAAGTGGCTTAGTCTGATTTTGAGACACAAATGGATGTGTCTCAAGTTGATGGTTCAGATATTTAATGAAGAAGAGGAATATGTGGATCCCTTGTTCTGTGGAATGAAGTGTGGGTCATCTACCTTAAATCAGAGAATTTTATCCTTAGTTTATGCCTTAGAGGTGGCTTCCAAGCCATGCTTTATGTAATACTAGAGCTATTGATGTATGGGGGCTCAATTCTTAATCACTGATTTTAATTAAGTTCAATGTAAATACTTGAGATAGTTTCTAGAAGTATGAGAATTCTTTCTTCATCTGAAGTACCATTTGAATTGCTTCAGTGAGATGCACAATCACAATATATTTAAATTATAATGCAGGGGTCACAATGTAATATAAATACTGTTTTTGACTTGTCAGATATTTCCACTGATTTTAGTGCTAATGATCTCAAGCCACATTTATTTTTGAGGCTGCCCCCCATCTTAAGCACAATATGTAAATGTTATTGTTGCAGTCTTAAAGGGTTTTCTTTATATGATTTTTTATTTCTTGGACTCTAACAAAAGATACAGAGAAAGCCTCAAGCTTGTATACTTCCTCTTCCTGCCACTTTCACTGTGGAAAAGACGTCACAGATAGAAAGCTGAGATTTTCTACTCATGATGGATCTCGTTCAATTGCCCACAATAGCCTGGTTCACATATATTGTGCTAAGTCAGACTGAGATTTGGTTGTTTTACATTTTGATTTACATTTTTATGTCTATCAAGCCAACTGTGACATATTCAACAAACCATAGTTAAATCTTGGCTTGGCACAATATGAAAACATTGTCAGTGAATCATTTCTGAATTTGTCTATTCCAGTAGGAGCCTATTGTGTTCATTCTGTGATGAAAGTAGTCACAACAGATCAAAGGAATTGTGTAAATTTAAATCCATTGTTGATCCCCTATCTTGATTTCCATTTTAGAGGTAAAATTGCATCTGATCTTCCAAAACTCAAAAGGACAAAAGAGAAAACCTGATTTGTGATGTCTTTGTGTCTTAATTTAAAAACAGGCTGAAAGATCTGGAGAGGGATGAAGATGGTCTCAGTGAAAGAGTAAGTCGCACATTCTTTATTGCATCCTTCCTATGAAGAATCATGCAAATATCCTTGGGATATTTGGAAAGCTTCTGCAGGCCTGGGTTGCCAGCTGTAGCACTTCATCTAATCTTTTTTCCTCTCTTTTTTTAGGAATGTGTTAAAGAAAAACTAAGTTTGATACATGGCTTCTTACAAGTAGATGTTCAGAATCAGCTGAAAGATCTGGAGACCAAATTATGCAAAGAGGAACTTTCTGAGGTGTGTAATCAGGATAAATAGATTCATCCCATTTGTTCAAATATTGGCTTGTTTTGCCCACCTTATAGTTTAGTATAAAGAATTACTAACAGTAATTTCAGAATTAGTGGATTCATATTTGCTGCAAGTCTAAATTTATTTCTTTTTGTTCCTGCAAGTCTTTATTGCATACTCAACTTGCATATCCAATTAAGCCACACTCTAGAGAAAACAAATTCCTTTGCTTTGTGATTTAATCATGTCTGAAACTCTCTCATTCAGATATAGATATGGAGGCGCAGTAGCACAAGCGGTTAAGACGCTGAGTTTCTCAGCTGGAAAGTCGGCAGCCTGAGTTCAAGATGCAAACACTGTTGCCATGCAACAGGGTGAGCTCCTGTTGTTTGCTTAAGCTCCTGCCAACCTAGCAGATCAAAAGCATGCAAAATGCAAGTAGATAAATAAGTACCACTTCAGTGGAAAGGTAACAGCGTCCATGCACCTTGATGTATAGCCATGCTGGCTACATAACCACAGAACTGTCTTTGGATGAATGCTGGCTCTTCAGCTGGGAAATGGAAATGAGCACCACCCCCCTAGAGTGGTAGAACATTTACCATCTATCCATCCATCCACATACCTACCTACCTACTTCAGTATAGGAAGGAAGACATAACCTGAGAATTGCTGCAAATTGTTATAGATTCTTCAAAATAAGTCTGGAAATCAAACTACAAAGTAATGCTACTGATTTGTGTACAGTTGGCCCTGTTATAGAAACAAGATCTGACAATTCAGAACCACTGTCTCACTTTTAAGGGAGATTATTTTTTAGCATCATAATTTCCTGGTGTTCTTGCAAATTTATGAAGTTTTTGGTGAATTTTTTAAACTGAATAGGGAAACATATCCCAGTCTATCACTGAGCATCTCTTGTTGCTCTTTTATTGGAGGAATTTCCAAACATGACATTCTGAAATTTAAATCCAGTAAAATATTTACTGAGGACTTCATTACAAGCAAATTCTCTATTGCTTGTACAATTGTATTATTGTTTAGACAATAATATTTTTTTCCTGGAATTTGAATCTTCTTGTACATTCTTCAGTTGATCAAAGAGCAAAGAATCATTTGTCAAAAAGACCGTGTATCAGGATGTGCTTATGGATCATTTGTTAAAATAAAATATAAACTGTCAATATATAGTTTTCCACTAAAGGTACATTTTAAAATTCCAGATCTGTGCCAGGGCAGACTGAAAACTCTTTTCAGTCACTAATTCAGTTTATTCTCTAATTGGATCAATAGATCATTAATGAGGATTCCATTTATATTTCAGATATTTTCTAAACAATGTATGCTATTTAAGTCATAGAACTGTAAAAACAGGCTAACTTTGGATTTAATAAAAAATTGTAATTATCCAAGTCAGCCTGTTTAAAAAATGGAATAATAAAACAAGGAATGTCTTTTACAATCTTTACACGCACAGTATTCTTCATGCAATGGAGAAAGGTATAAAATGTGTGTTATCAGCATAGTAAGAACCTGTTCATAAATTTCCCAAACCAATACGTTTATTAGTTATTGGCAAATTAGTAGTTTCCATGAGTTAGAGTAATAGATGTCTCTATTTCTTAAAGTGGAAATATAAATGTTCATAATTTAAAGAGTTGAATCCTACAGAATTTAGATGATCCTGGTAAGCTAGGAGGCAGCATCTCGTAGAACCACAAGTGAGATCTTGACATTTTTGGTCCATTTGAATTCTCTTCCCTTAAATTTATAAATATGTTCAACCTGTTAGTCTTTCCCTTCTCTCATAGGAACTCTACCTGGTCAAAGTCAAAGCCCTGCTCCATAGAGAACTGTCTTTAGAAAATGGAGACAACTTGGCATTTGGCCCGAAGCTCAATGGATGCTCAGAAAACGGCAGCTATGGCAGTGATGATGAATCTGAGAGAGCAGAGAACAAGGGGAAGGAGGAAAGCAGCATGGAAGTTGAAGAGGCTGCCTCATCTTCCTCCTCAACACCATTGTCTTCACCATTTGTGCCAAAAGCTCGGAGAGGCAGGAAGAGCAAGTCCAACAGTGAGAACAGAAGTAAGAAGACATTTATAATCTACTTAATAGACACTTCCCTTGGCAGGGGAGAGTGGGAGACATTAATTTTAAATTTGGGCCTTGAAGGGATACCATCCTAAATTGCTCTGAACAAGAAAGCTTAGCATTTATACAAATTTTATTGTAAGCCACTTAGAGTTGCTGAAAGTGAGATGGGCAGTGTATAAATTTAATAAGAAATAATAAATTAGAAGGGTTTTTTTCTCCACTAGGTTTCAGCTGGTCAGCATAATGTTGTATGAGCAAATGGGCTAGTAAGCAAGCTACAGTAAAAGGATCTTTGTACATATTTACCAAGCTCAGATCAATTTTATGAAATGGCCTGAGTGTGATGAAATTGTATATGGTCATCTTACTTTCTTTGTTTTGGAGGCCCTTTGTCCTGTAATTTTTTCTTTATTTTACTTTCTACAATTTAAATATTTTATTTATTAATCATATTTCTATGCCGCCAATTTCCGAAGGCTTACATAGGTTAGTGATTATACATTTTTATTTTACTTTACCCCGCCCCCCTCGGCTGGCTGGCGATGTTCGTATCCGGGGCGTCCTCCGAGACTCCTGCTCCACCCCCGGGACGGGCGAGTTTTTCACACCAGCTTCGGTGTTCCATCGTGCCGAGTCGCTCCTCCGTCAATTTGCCGACCAGCAATTTTTCCCTCCGAAGGAGGTTCCCATTAATCGACTTGCATTTTCATGTGGTTTCAAACTGCTGGGTAGGCAGGAGCTGAGGCAAGTGACAGGTGCTCACCCCGTCATGCAGAGCTTGCAGATCGAACCTGCCAGAGTGCTGGCCATTTCTGGACAACATATCTGGTGGCACTAATCCGCTGCTCCACTGACCTCATATTAGCAGTGTTTGTATTGCTTATGCCATTCATGAACATTTTTAGCCTAGATGTCATTTTTAATTTACTATTTATGTATTTTCTTTTATTTATTTATATGACTTAGTAGAGATGGCTCATAATACAAGCATAAAAACAAGAAATGTTTGTGTCTAAAGGTTAGGCAAGCTGTACTGCTTATGTGTTTTTAATTATTTGAGATTTTATTTTTTTAATTTTAGACATCATAGATTATAAGATGTTTTTGTTTTAATCTTTCTATGCCACCCAGAATCAATGTTGGAAATGAGCATCCATATATATAATTTAAATAAATAATAAAACAACATTAAGCAAGGTTGGGGCTCTAAAAACTACAGCCAATCAAGCCATTAATAGTTAAATATACATCCAGAGTCATTGAGATTTGGCAGCATTCAGGTTTAATAAATTATACTTGGTCACACTGTCAGCCAGATTTGGCATTTTTGCCAACTGTTGAATATTATTATATTTTCTCAGCAATGTGAGATCACTGCTGATAGTTCTGTAAATGGTGCTAGCCTTCATGTGCATTGGATTCTTCCCAAGAACCTAACATGTCATAATGTATCAACATACTATATATGCAGATCCAAGCAACGCGGTCTTTTATTTATTTGTTTGTTTGTTTGTTTAATTTATATGTCGCCAAAATCCGGAGACTTTTATAATTGTCAGATGGAAAATTTGTCAATACAAAGATTTTGTAAGTGTCATCCAAAGCTTTTTGTTATAGTACCCAGTGTGCTGATAATCATTATTACCACTATTGCTGGTTTATGCCATAATCTTTCAATATCAAATTTTAGATCTTGATATTTTGTGATCTTCTCCAATTCTATTCTACTGTCCTCTGGTATTGCCACATCAGTTATCTGTACTTTCTTCTTTTCATCCATAGTTAAATCTGGTGTATTATGAGACAAGCTTTTATCAGTTTGTATTCAGAAATCTCAAGATATTTTAATCTGCTCATATTCAACTACTTTTTCACCTCTTCCGTTCCCACCAATTTTTCTTCACTGGCACACAGTAATTTTTAAAGTTCAGTAAATCATTTTGGCAACTCATTATGTCATTGACTATATATATAGTCTCATTAATCCAGGTCATGTCTTATAGCAAAATTACAAAAAAAGCCACTTGCAAACCATATTTAAAAAAAAAAGTCCAGTTACCTTTTTAAATTTGGTTTGCAAGATTCATTATGTCATTGTTTATGATCAATTTGTGTGATCTCACTGCACAAGCTGAATATATGATCTACTGTTTCTTTTTCTTCAGAGCACAATATACACTTTGAATCCTTTGATGATTTTTCAATTTTGGCCTTAATTGCATTAGCTTAAATAGTTTGCTCTTAATCAGCAAAATCAAGCCTTTGGTTTATTTTTTTAATGTTCCAGTTATAAGTTATTACCAGATTTTATCTTTATTCACTTTCCCCTCAATCTATTGTAGAAATTGACCATATAATGCTTTTCCTTGCCAGCATTCTGTTTGTGTTTTTAGTACATTATTTTGTCATTCACATTTTGCTTCCTGTTCATTCAGTAAGTTCATTTTAATTAACATTACTGCTTGTTCTTGGTTTTCTTTTACATCATCAGCCAATGCATTCTTTTTCGACAGTTTGTTTGACTTAAGTAAACCTCTGCCTTCATTTCTGCAGGTCAAGTATAATCATCATTCTAGGATGTAATGCGTAATGAACAGCCATGAATTTTCCTATTTTTCAGTCCAAAATTTCAGATCAGCTTGTGTCCACTTAATAATTCCAGCATCATATTGTATAACAGATATGATCCAGGTACTGATGGCTTTGATAGTATTTCCACTATTTAAGTTTGTCTTTAGCAATTTTCTTATTATTTGGATGTATTGTGTTCTATACAAATCACATTTCTAACTTGTCCATGTTAATGGTTGATCACTCAGCCAAACATTTAGACTGGATTTCTGGATTTACAATTTTTGTCCTTCTATCGTATCCTTCCCAAGACCTGGGATACGCAGATCTTGATTAATAATATTAAAGATAATATAGCAGGATGTAAGTTATTTCAAATAAAGCTGCCTTTTGCAATTGATTGTAGGTGATTGTCATTACTATTAAGATTGGTCACATATTATTTATCTGTTCAAACAATACAAAGTCACAGCTGCCAGTTCTTTAGCTACCATTATTATTACCATATATGTTGGGTTCTCCTAGCAGCCAGTCCCCAACCTATATATGATTCCTCCTTTCTGTGATATGTATTTATTTATTAAATATTGGTATTCGTGTAGTTCTTGCTAATCTAGATTAAAATGAAAGTGCTTTAAAACTTAGATACTTAAAAGTATGTCTGTGAAGACTCTCACTCTTCCAGGGTAATTGCATAGCAACAAAGTTTAAAAAACAGGCATCTAGACTGGATTTTTCTCAATTCAGAATTGAGAAAGCCTTTTGGATAAAAGGCGAAACATCTTCGACTTGAGAAAAATCCAGTCCAGATGCCTGTTTTTTAAACTTTGTTGCCATCCAGGTAATGTTAGATTAGATTAAGAAAGCTCTACTAGGCTCCCACTTTTTGTTGCTGCTGACCTATTTAAAAGTGAGTAGCCTTAAGACTCCCTTCTGCTTGCCTTGATGAATAAGATAAAGGCCACAAAGCCTGGCCCCGACTGCCACACCGCTTAAATTGCTTTTAAGATATTTGCACACTCTGCCTTGTAAGTCGTTCGGTGCGTAAAAAAACCGTGATACCCGCTGTATACGTAACTCACACGGGGGTAGCAAGAGTCATCCTGCTAGTATTCAGTGAACGCGTTTTCAACTGATGGTGTGATGTAACTTGCAGCAAATACTCAACTTGGACTGGAGTGAGGGAAGCTGGGTTTAAAAACGCGCCCAGCCCGGACGCCGCTTTCTTGTGCAGTCTTCCGTGCATATTCATCTTCTCTCCCTGGCTATAACCTATCTCGCAGGGCTGCTGTTCGAGTAATCAAAATACGATGCTGGAAATGGGCCACCGTAAAAGGGGGGAATAAATGTAGCGTATTACCCGCTAGTGCCCTGCCGCACGCTTGAAACGGGACCCTCTTCCCTTCCTCGGCTTCCTTCTGCTCTAACAGCGAGCTGCTGTTCCGCGGCAAGAAGCTACGGAAAGGACAACCGGCGGAGACGCTGCCAGGCCGAGCTTCGCTCCTGCCTCGGCTGCCTCCCTCGAACGGTCTAAGCACCACTGCTGGGTTTCCATGACGGCGCGCGTGCCTCGCTGTCTCATAGCAACGACGGAGTGACTCTAGAATTGACGGTTAAGAACCGCCGTTGGCCTTACGAGCATCGTTGCATTCCGTCGACTCTCAGATTCTCTTTCGCCACCTCCCGCCCTGGAATTTAGAAGAGGGGCAAAGCCGTCCGGCTTCCCGCACCAGCTTGTGTACCGCCACGCCCATTTCGGTAACGTGAAGCCGCGCAACTATTGATGACGCAAGCGTATTCCGAGCACGTCACATCTTGAGGCGGGCGCCGTTAGTATTGTGCGGCACTACCTTTAAAATGCTGTACAGTACTTCGTTCCGAGGAGCAGCTGATTGAAATGTTGCTTTGCAATATGGTTTAAAACGCACTTCTAAATGCTGTTTAATTTTAATAAAGTTTTAAAAAATTAAGGGCGCTCGGTGACTAGAGCTGTTAAGACGCTGGGCTTGTCGACCGGGAGATTGGCGGCCGGAGCTCGAGACCCAAGCGCCGCTGCGTAACGGGTGAATCCCCGTTGTCCGCCTAGCTTTTGCCAACCGAGCAGTTCGAAAGCACCCAAAAATGCAAGTAGATAAAGCAGGTACGGGGTGGGGGGAAGGTTACGAAACGGAGATGAGCACTGCCCCCTAGAGCCGGCCATGACAAGCCGGGTAACCCGTACTTTTTAATATATATTTCGTCGATTTTGCAAAAGAAACCATAGCACATTTTTAAATATTTTTTTAGAGGAAAGCTTAAACCATCTACACCAAAGATCCACAGATTGTACACCAACATATGAACACTGGGCTGCAACTCAAGACAGCTTGGAAAAGATTACTTGAAGATTACTTGAATTACAAATCATGGCACTTCCAGTTTGTCTGAAATGTTCATAGAAGTAAATAGTACACACACAAAAATTTATTCAATTGAAAAAAAATTCCATGTGGAAAAAGAGATGCATCTTTATGTAGGCCTTTCCATCTCCTGACAACAGTCAAGTTTGCCTGAAAGGAAGATGTGTGCATTAAAACACCCACTTCCAGACTTAACAGGGAACTAGAAATGTGCTTAGACTTTGGACTTGTGGAACATTTGTTAAAACAGTGGGCCAAATACTGAGTTATGTTTAGATGGAATATGGAAACTTAATATTCTACTGGAACAATTAAATACACATTTTAAGAAATTAAATAGATTATAAATGAAACAAACTGTGAAGCAGCATAATTGTTGATTTCCAGCAGCTCTGGACAGATGGACTTACTATGATGTGTATTTTACTTTGTGAGATTTAAAAGTATTTTGCAATTTAATCAGTGTTTACAGTTTCACAGCAAACTCAATACTTGGTAGTGTTGTAGGATTTGTATGTTAAAGCAGTTTTCTATAGCTTAGGGCTTCAAAGAAAGGCGCAACAATATATAGAAAAAATATAAAAAAATAATGAAGGGAAGGAACAAAAATTAATGCCTCCCTACATACATACAAATGGGCGCAGTAGCCTTTGTGCTTAAGATGCTGGGCTTGTTGGCTGGTAGGTTGGCAACTGAGTTTGAGACCCAGGTGCTGCGTGAGGGGGTGAGCTCCCATTGTCTGCCTGCCTCTTGCCAACC
>JANHZU010010710.1:105344-127289 GCA_032468055.1 Acrochordus granulatus | reverse complement strand
TGTATGGCTGTCATGTATCACCTGACTATTTTACCATTAACTAATAAAAGAGCATGCCCTGGCGCTAGTCGGGGCTCATTCGCTCACCCCGAGGAAACCCAGACGTTGTCGCGTCTTATTCTTCCTCTCGCCACGATCCCGTGAGGAGCCCGCTGGCCGCGTGAAATGCCACACCTCAGCTATTATGTTTCTTTGGGATGGTTTTAGTAGTTACCTATTGTACAAAGTGATGCACCTCTCCATACTTCTTCAGGCACTCTGTCTACCAGATCTAATCTTTTAAATCTATTCCTCGCCTCCCACTGATATCCCACTGTACAAGGGATATCATTGAGGTCATACCTGAATGGCATAGTATTCTCTACTTTCTTCAATTTAAACCTAATTTTTGTAATAATAAGCTCATGATCTGAGCCACAGTCAGCTCCAGGTCTTGTTTTTACTGACTATATAGGGTTTCTCCATCTTTGGCTGCAAAGAATATAATCAATCTGATTTTGGTGTTGACCATCTAGTGATGTCCCTATGTCGAGTTGTCTCTTGGGTTGTTGGAAAAGTGTATTTGTTATGATCAGCTTGTTCTCTTGACAAAATTCTGTTAGCTTTTCTCCTGCTTCATTTTGTGAAGGCCAAACTTGCCTGTTATTCCAGTTATATTTTGATTTCCTACTTTAGCATTCAAATCCCTATGATGAAAAGGACATTTTTTTTTGGTGTGGGTTCTAGGTGGTATTGTAGGCCTTCATAGAACCAGTCAACTTCAACTCTTCGGCATCAATGGTTGGGGCATAGACATAAATTACTGTGATGTTGCATGGTTTGCCTTGGATTCGAACCGAGATCATTCTGTCATTCTTGCAATTGTACCTGCTTTTCTCACTCTTTTATTGACTATGAAGCTATATTTTACTGACTATAGGCTACTATTTCTTCTAAGAGATTCTTGTCCACAGTAGTAGATATAGTAGTCATCTCAATTTAATTTGCCTATTCCCATCCCTTTTAGTTCATTGACTCCAAAGATATTGATATTTAATCTTGCCATCTCATGTTTGGCCATATCCAGCTTACTTTGATTCACAGATCTTACATTTCAGGTTCTATGCAATATTGTCCTTTACAGCATTGGACTTTCCTTCTACCCCCAGATACCTCCATAGCTGAACATCCTTTTGGCTTTGGCCCAGACACTTCACTTTTTCTAAAGCTACCTGTAATTGCCCTCTGCTCTTCCCCAGTAGCATACAGTAGTGGACAACTTCCAACCTTAGGGGCTTATCTTTTGGCACCATATGTTTTACCCTTCTGTTACTATGAGAGAAGATTCCCTTAGGCATTAATGACTATCCCATATGTTCCTAAAAGGAATATGAAACATAAAACTTTCTGTTTTAAGTTTCTGCTCTTAAGGAAAGCAAATTTCTATATGTATATACGGAGGGGAATAGATTTGGAGTCGGAGGAGTCAACCATTTGGTGATAACCATCTGGGAACAGAGCTGCCACTCACCAGGTTTGCTGAGAGTCCTGAGTTTATCAGGCTCCCAGGCCCATTATAGCAACTATTTGATTCCAGTACCTTCTATTTCCCATGCAGCAACTGCAGCAGTGTTGGTAGCAAAAGCATTTTTCCAGTAACAGCATTGGCGGCAGCAGCATTTATCCCACCCACTGAGCTCATTGAAGACATCTAGTCTGTAACCACTGTAACCAGTTGTTTGGTGGAGGCCAGCAGTGGTTTGAGTTACCCATCAAATAAATCCACTGAAATAACTATCTGGAATCTAGCAGCTGCTGGACCTGAGACTGGGGGCTGAACCAGGACACTGTTGAGGGAGGGTGGGATTCCCCTGAAAAGGTTGGGTTGGTCTGACAAGGGGTGGCTGGGAACCCCTAAGGGGGAGGGGAGGAGTGACTGTCCCCCATGGTTGACTAGTGATAGAAGCTAACTTGGGGGTATGTTTGGATGTGTGGAGGAGGACTGGCTGGGAGGGAGAATTCCACTGGCACTGAGAATAGAAGTGAAAGTTCAATGGCTGACTTTCTTTCACCAATCTTGCTCCTAGCTATGCACAGCAGCACCTGTGTTGAGGGGGTTTAGGGTTAGGGGATGGTGGAGTTTTCCCACTCCTAGAGTCAGGAGATCAGAGAAGGAGAAGGAGAGTCACTTTGGGGAAGTTAGGGAAGTTGATACTATTTTGGTGATGAGGGCCAGGGGTCATTACGAGAGTTAGAGGGCAGACTGTTCCAAGGGAAGGCACTCCAAATATTTATTATTGGTAGTGTGTTCCAGCCCTCTGAGCTCACTTCCAGTGCCTGCCCTGAGGTCCAGCTTCTGATGACAAATGCCAGGTCTGTAAATAAGGCTCCCCTTGTTTGTGATCTGATTAGGGAGGAGCAGGCAGACCTGGCGTGTATCATTGAGACCTGGCTGACACCAGAAGGTAGGGTGCCCCTATCAGAGATGTGTCCAGCTGGATTTAGGGTTTGGCATCAGCCAAGATCCCAGGGCAGGGGAGAAGGTGTAGCAATTGTTATTCAAGAACCTCTTGTAGCTTCCAATCCTAAGACTGGAAGGATCCTGAGACTCTGTTTCTGCGATTGGGCTTGTGGGATCAGTTGGGATTGTTGCTGCTGTACCAGCCGCCCTACTGCTTAACAACATCCCTGCCTGAGCTGCTTGAGTCTATCTTTATTTATTTATTTAATTTATATTTAATCTTGGGATTGGAAGTGGAACTCCCCAGGCTGATGGTCTGGGGGATTTCAAATTGCCATTCCTGGGCTTGGCCTGAGAGGCAGCTCAAAAGTTCATGACTACCATGGCAGCCTGGGCCTGTCCCAAGTCATCCAAGGTCCAACTCAAGGCAGTTACATGATTTTTGTGTCAGAGCAATGGCAATGTGATCTGCTGGGCAATGTGTCTATATCCCCTTGTAATGGTTAGACCATGAGCAGATAGCAAAGAAATACTCCTACACTGCTTTCCTCCATAGGGAGGTGGGACCATTTGAACATCCATCCCCAGCAACAAATGCACCTGAATGGGTTGCGAAAGGAATTGGGGAATATTCCGGAGGCTTCCTGCACAGTCCTTCTGAGGCCCTGCTACAGCCTGGAATCAAAAGGTGGCCACAGCTTTAGACAGGATCATGCCCATGTGGCCTCTATTGATCCTCCATGCCTGCCACTCCCCATAGTTCATCAAGGAACTGTGGGTTTTGAAAAGGTGCCTGGAGCACAGCTGGAGAAAATAAGAAATGAATCCAACTGAACACAGGTCAGAGTAGCTATTAAGGCCTACCTTGTGGCACTAAGAGTGGCAAAGCAATGCTATTTCTTCACTCTTATTGAGTCCGCAGAGTGTCACCCAGCGGCCCTGTTTAGGGTTACCTGTCCCTTCTTGGATGAGGTGATGCAGAGGACCATCTGTAGGGCTGGGTTGAGAAATTTGTGGAACCCTTGACAGGCAAAATTGCTTGAATATGCTCAGTTGAACTCTATATGTGAGGCAGGGTCAAAAGGGATGCCTGGGGAGGGGGTCTTATCTGTTTTCTGGGAATGGTTCAATTCTATTGGCCCTAGGAAATAGATAGGGTCCTTGATACTGTCAGGCCAATCTCCTGTGAATTAGATCCTTATCCCTCCTGGTTGGTGAAAGCCTCCAGGATGGTGGCTTCCAGGTGGATGTAGGCAGTGATTAATTATTCACTGCAGGAAGGGACATTCCCAGGGCCCTTTAAGGAGGCCCTGGTGTTCCCCCTTCTTAAAAAGACATTTCTAGACCCCACCACTCTGAAAAATTTCCATCCAGTCTCCCACCTTCTCTTTTTGGAGATGGTGGCTGAGAATATGGTTGTTCAGCAGCTTCAGAGGATCCTGGATAAAACAGATTATCTGGACCCATAACAATCTGGGTTCAGGCCTGGTTATGGGACAAAAATGGCCTTAATCATGCTCGTGGATCATCTCTGGGGAAGAGTGGGATGGGGGTAGTACATCCATCCTTGACCTCTCAGCAGCCTTTGATACCATCAACCATGGTATCCTTTTGGACCAGCTATGAGAGTTGGGATTGCGCAGCACAGTTCTGCACTGGTTCAGCTCTTTCCTCTGTGGCTGGTCCCAATCGGCCTTGATAGGGAGTGAGAGGTGCAACCCATGGCTGCTACTCTGTGGTGTGCCACAGGGTTTGGTATTCACTCATCTTTAATATCTACATGAAGCCACTGGGTGAGATCATCTGTCACCATGGGATGAGGTATCATCATTTTGCTGATGATACATATCTTTACATCTCCATTTCGAGAGTGGCTGTGATTATCCTTTCACAGTGCCTGGAGGCTGTGAGGGCCTAGATGGGGGCAACAGACTTTGATTAAACCCTGGAAAGACTGAGTGGCTCTGGGTGCGTGGGACTTTCAGTTCTGAAGATTTAACATCTTTAGCGCACTGCCCCAAACAGACCTGGTGTGTAACTTGGGGTCCTCTTAGATTCACAATTCCTGCTCAGTGAGCAGGTGGCAATTGTGGTTAGGAAAGCCACAACTTTGTGTTGTGAGCCAGTTACGGCTGTACTTGGATCGGGAGTCCCTGCACTCAGTCACTCATGCCCTGGTCATCTCATAACTAGACTATTGAAATGTGCTCTACATGGGGCTATCCTTGAAGAGCATCTGAAAACTACAGCTGGTACAAAGTGTAGCGATCTGAGTGATTCCGCTGTTACGTGAGCTGCACTGGTGGCCGGTTTGTTTCCAGGTGCAATTCAAGGAATTGATTATCACCTACAAAGCCTTAAATGGCATGGGTCCAGGTTATCTAAGGGACCGTCTCACATTAATGGGCTTAGCTTGCCTACCCATGCTGGCAGTAAGGGCATGCTTCAGATCCTGTCAGCCAGAAAATTTTGATTGATGGGGTCCAGAAGATGGTCCTTTGAGGTGAGGGCGGCACCCACCCTTCTGGAAGGTCTAAATACTTGGCTATACAGGCTGGTTGGGGATTGGGTAACTGTACATCACTAGTGAGACGGTTATGTGATTGATGGCTCCACTTCCATTTTATCCTGCTATCTTACTCTTTTAATTTTTTCCTTTTTATCCTGTATCTATTTATTATGTTGTGGTTACACATTTTATGTGTTTTTATTGTAATTCACCCAGAGTCACTCTGTGAGTTGAATGACAAATAAATTGAACAAATAAATACACAAATAAATAAATATTTACAGATTTTAGAAATGTGCAATATTTTTGTAATTTTTTAAATTTGTATTTCTCCATAAAGAAATAAAACTACATTTTTACTCAGTATTTTTTGATATATACATATTTTGAGGATTCTATAGAAAAGCTCCTGAAGAATTATTGGCCAAAAGGGCAACACAATATATGAGTCCTTATTAAAAATGTTAAAACGGCTTTCAGGTACTGAGAAATAAAATCTATATGTACTTGCTACATAAAGCATCTATTATTTTAACAATTAATACCCCAATCAGTTATTATCATTTACTTTCCTGAGAATTGTATAAAACTAAGAATTGTAATCCAAATTATCTTACAAATGCTAATGCTTCCTTAAGCTTTACAATCTATTGTTCAGTGCCAAGACAATTACTCACCTGTATAAGGTGTTCTAACTGTTGTGACATACATAGTCTTCTCATAATTTTTCAATTTATCTTGTAGTGTATGAATCTAAAAATAAAGTGAGTCAGAAAGTACAATAATGATTAACCAAAATTAACTTTTTAATAGTTTGAATGATAAATTTGGAAATATTAAAAACAATCACAGCACTATTCCTTGATGATAAAATAGTGGGTATTAAATATAACCCATCCATGCCTTTCAAATCTGCTACTATGTCAATGTACTGTACATTACTTTCTGCTAATTTTTACAAACAAAGTTGGAAGCATTATTTACATTAAAGTTGGTTGCACATATTTTAAGATAGTAGATTGTTAATTTTGAGAAAAGCTAGAATATTCTTTTTTCACAAGTACAATTCATATTGGAAACATAAAAAAATGTAATCTGAACTTGATTTTAGCAAATTTTAACTAGAGTTTGAAACCTGCACAGGAAGGCAAAAGACAGTGTGGGTGAAATAAAATCATCAATGTAACATTTGATCAAAGTTTCAAATTATCCATATAAAGATATATGCATTTTACAGCTAAAGCTAAATATCTCAATTTTCTTCCAAATTACTTTCTTACCTGTTCTCTGAACTCCTGTTCTTTCAACTTTGAATCATTAACAAGTGTTACCTTTTGAGCTAGCTGGGCCTGAAATACAACACATATGTACTCTTCAGCAAAACATGTAGAACAAAATTGTATTTCTTTTTTTATTATTAACATAAGCATCAGTGGAAAATGCTTAATTGATATTATGCTTCATAAAAAATGAATTTATGAAGTTTTTCTTACCTGAAGTACTGCTAATGTTACCTTGGGAAGATAGAAAAACAGAATTTAGTAAAATACATTTTTTCTGTCTAATACAACAGAAAGTACTGAATAAGTACCTTATGCTCACATTTGCCATTTTTTCTATCATTATAAATCAGTTAAATTTTATATCTTCTGCCAAGAAACATAGAAAAGCAACACTAGATATAGTATGTATAGTTCTAAGAAAGCATTTATGTGAAATTATGAAACTGGCACATAGCAGAAGCCAACAGGCCTTTCATTTTACAGAGGGCCAGTCTCACTGCATAGTCCCAAATTCTATAACATAAATAATGAAATGTGATATTACACAATAATGTAATATTTCACTTCCAATTTCTTGCTAAAATCTAAAAACTATTTCTGTATCTTATCTGGAAATTAACTTTTTCTCTTACCTATAAAACATGTGATTAAAACCTATTGTTGAAAAACTGCAAGATTTTGAGTGGACAAGATATATAATCTGACTTCTCTATTTTCCCAGAAAAAAAAAACAGTGCTATAATAAAGATGAAGGAGATGCTGCTCTGTTTTTGTCTGTTTAGGACAAATAAACGTATTTTGTAAAGGCTGAAGATATATTATTATGGAAGAAGCTGTTTCTTTTAACTTGGAAGAAGAAGAATGAGACAGTGGTAACATACATATTGTTAAAATTAGTTCCCATTGAATCAAGTGGATTTAAGATTGAGCCACTGTTGCCATCAATTTAAAGGGAAACTAAATGCAATTAAGTCTTCTTCAAACTGTTGCACAGTTTGACTTATTGCATATAACACAAAGACATATAAGAATAGTTCTGTTCCTGAGATACCTAGACAATGCAAGGAAACCATTTTGCCAAAATTAGGCAACTAAACTAACTTAACAAAATTAGTTAAGAATAATGATTGAACAGGGAAAAAAAACCCTATAACTTACACCAATTCAAAACAGAAATGAAATTCCTGACCCGCTTTTTTATCACTGCACAAAAATGACAAATAAAAGAGTATAATGATGAAAGTTGAACGAGACAGTGTCAATATTGTTTGATTTGCATCAATATGAAAACAAATTTAGAAGTATCTGAAAAAAAATAAGGCCTAGCTGTTACATTTATTCTACACTTATAATTTGTAGAACCCCTGACACTCCGTTTAAAATGTTCTTAATTTTGTCAGAACCTCTGTGCAATCTGGGTGTCCTCTTGGATTCATGTCTCCTGCTAGAACAGCAGCTCAACCCATGGCCAGGAGGACCTTTGCACATCCATTCCTTTGCACATCCATTGGGAAGTTTTGTACACAGTCACTTATTCCCTCATAACTACTCACCTGGATTATTGCAACACACAATGTGTGCAATCCTTGAAGGGTATTCAGAAGTGGCTGCACAGGGAGTAAAGGGTGTTGGATATTTGACAAATGCAATACCACTGTTACATGAGCACTGGCTTGGCTGCCTTTTAAATCCTTCATGGACTGGAGCTGAGTTCCCCAAGGTAGCATCTCCTCCCCGTTATTTCCACTCATCCAATTTGATCTGCAGATTGGCCAGATTGCAATCCCATCAACCAAGGAAAGTCAGCTGGCAAGGACTAGGAGATGAGCCTTCTCTGCCATAGCCCTAGCCTCTGGAACATTCTCCCTTCAGAGATCAGGATGACCCTGACCTGATGGTTCTTCATAAGACTGTGAAGATTTGGTTGTGTACCCAGGCCTGGGGCCTCGAGCGCGTGATGGCCCTGTTTCTTGAATGTATTAAAATCCATAGCAATAGTTCTACTTGGCAACCATATGTATTTACTTTGTATTCTTTTAATTGGTTTTACATTTTCTGATGTATGTCACCCAGAATAACTTATTGAGATAGGCAACCATAGAAATAAAATAATAATATAGGAAAATAAAGATAATAAGCAAACTGTGATGCATGATATTGCAATAAAACTGATTCATTTTTTAAGAGATATGAAAACATAATACAAAGTCAGGAACATCAATATATGTTTACCAACTTACTTCATCACCATTCCAACTTTCTTTCTCTGCCAAACTTTTTTTGTAATCCTCTTGTAATCTCCCCAGCTGTTCCTCCAATTCATTTACTTTTCTTGTCATTTCTTCTTCTCTAGCCTTCAGAATAAATATTAATAAATCCATTATGTAGTTTGTTACAGTATAATGCAATTTGGAATCCAATCAACTTCAATATTAAGTGTTCTATTGATTTGTTATTGTTTTAACAGAAGTATTTTATGTTCTTAATATCTAAACATTTAAATACTATTTCAAAATTTAGAAACCATCCATCGATAAACACATTTAAAAAGCATTAAGCTGCGCCTACCTCGAAATTCTCTAAAACATTGTTGTGGCTCGCTGTAGCAGTTATAAACAGAACGTTAAAAGGAGGAGAAAGTAACAATAAAAAGCCTGCCATGAATTCCCACGGGTGTAGGTAGGGTAGGAGATGCGGTGCTTGAAGAATAAACCGCGCTGGTTTATTAAATCCCATGATGAGCTGTGGTATCAACGGAAAAACATGTAACCTTCATGTAGGAGCTAAGGAGGAAGCCACTTCCCAACCCTACTAGTTCTTTTCCTGTGTGCTGTTCTACACAATATCACTAGACACAAAAGTATACTCTCCCATCTGTAAGTCTTAAGTAGTCCAGCCCAAATTATGCCCTGAAAAGTGTTTCTGTGCAGCGTAGTGGTATCTGACCAGAATAAGATGAGTTTTCAGAAGGAAGTAATACAAAAATTAGAGTCTTCTCTGGTCAGTAATGCAGGAACTAGGAAGGGGAAAATATTAATTTAAAAATTTTAATAAAAATATACATTTCTATAATTCTAGCCCAGTACCGCACCACCTTAATGGCAGAGATATTTCCAACCGGCCAGTCATGTGTGCATGTCAGTCCCCTGGGGGCACTGTAAAAGATGGATGGTTGTTTGAATAGTGCCACGTTCACAGTAAATATCCTTGTCCTCAGGGAGAAACCCCCACTTCTCCATAGTTTAGTTCTAGCCAAACCAATGCGCAGTCTGTTTAAGCATCTCTAGACCATCCATTCTTCCTCCAAACCTCCATGTAACTCCTCAAGTGGTTCTATCCAGTTATGAAGATGTTTCACTTGAGATTTCCATCTTTTTAATTGCTCTGTTTGAGGTGCAGTAGCAATCTCCTCGGCGCAGTCTAAAATGCTCCTTGATTTCAATCTTTTTGTAAGGGGTACTTGGCTAAATAATGGGTGTGCCAGATCATATAACTCCTTTCCATATTCCACATCTTGTGCCACATTCCTTCTAACATCTGGCAAGGCTATTCCTGCCAAGATGTATAGTTTTATCAAATGGGATAGGGCGCATACATCCAATGATGATACAGTGTATATCACTAAGCACCCTGTCCACCTGTGTGCAGTGCGCAGACTGGCCCCAGACAAGGCAGGTGTACTCTCCCGTCGAATATCACAATGCAAGAGTAGCCTACTCATAGAGTAGTAGGGTGGGCACCCCAAGTAGTTCCAGCCAGCTTTCTAAGGAGATTATTATGGGTGGAGATCTTTTGTTTTAAACTGCAAAACTGTCTTTTAAAGGTTAATGTTTGATCCATTGTAACACCAAGATAACATGGCGTGTCATGATGCACCAGACTGACTCCATCCCAGGTAATATCAAGCCTATGTCTGGGCTGCCTGTTTTTGAGATGGAATGCGCAGGTATCTCCTCAAAGTTAGTTCCTGAGCTATAAATGCCAAATCGTCAGCATAGATGAAAGACAATGTATCAGGACCAACAGATTGAATAACAGGGGGGCAAGAACAGTTCCCTGTGGGAGACCATGTCACTGGGCTTTTCACCAACTCTTTTTCCACTGGAAATCAATGAAAAATCATTGATGTTCAAGTATAGCCTCGATGCATTTAGTCAGAGCAAAATCAGGTGTGATATTATATAATTTCAAGAGAAGCTTCCTCTGATTAACTGTGTCATAGGCCACAGATAAATTCACAAAAGCAGCTCCCATGATTAGGCCTAATTGAAAGCCATCTTCTGTGCGTACGCTGGACGAGTTTAAGTATCTGGCCTGTTCAGGAATTCCCTGGCCAGGAACCAGCTTGGTGGGAAATAAGAGCTGGCTCAATGACAGGAAACATTCTATTTAATAGAACTCTCTCACAGAATTTGAAAAGATGGCAGAGAAGGGAAATTGGACAAAAATTCTTTGGGTCGTTCAGTTCTTTTCCGAATTTCAGAAGTGCAATAACCCGGGCTTTCCTCCAAATCATCAGAATACAATTTGAGGCCATACATACATTAAAAAGTGATAACAGCCTTTGCTTGGCGAAATCTCCAAAATTTTTTTATTTATTCAACAAGAATATCGTCCAGTCCCGCAGCTTTACCATTCTTCACATCATGAATTGCTGTTTCCATTTCTTCTCTATTAAAGGGTGAGATCACTACACTGGCCTCTCCTTCCACTCTGTTTCTTAAGTCTTTCCTTAACCCTACCATTTAACAACTGCTGATGAGCTATTTGATTTGCCGCGATGTCCTTATATTGGCACAGGTTCATTGGATGAATGAACATTCTGAACATTGTTCAGATGTTTTAAAAATTTCCAACCCTTCCGTCTATTCTTTGTCAAATCAGTTGATTCCAGGGTGGCCTTCCATTTCTCCCTCGGGGATTCTGCAGAGAGGAACATTGTATTGTCACCAGCCTCAATTCTTTCTTCAGAGAATGGATTTTTTAAAAACAGTCTGGCATAGTTATTAAGATGAGGCATAATATCTGGAGAGAGCCTTGGTGAAAAGTGAGTTTGGCACCCTCTTGGAGTAGATTTTCTGGATGCATGACTTACAGCTTTAACAGGAAGGTCGTAATTTTCTGGTATTTGTTTAATGTTTCGCAGTTCAGAATTAAGTACATCAGAAAAGTTCCTCCAATTCGCATTTTTAAAATTAAAGCAACATTGAAATGGAACATTTCTTGGCCTGATAACAGAATGCACCTCACATGTTAATGGCCTATGCTACGAGTGGGGGATTGGATCCCAAACCTTGATACATTAGTTGCTAAGATTGTTAATCACAAAAATCAGATCAGGATTATATCCTCTTCTCCACCTGCCACTATTAAAGGAGGCTGGAAGTTTGGCATCATGGATTAAAGTAAAGGCATTTATCTCCAACCACAACTCCACCTCTTCCCCATCACTATTTGTTTTGTCTTATCCCCAGTTAATATTATGGCTATTGAAAATTAATCCTTTGTGAATGAAAATTTCCAGGCTCAGTAAAGCTAAATAGTATATTCAGGGGCTTATACACCAAAGAAACTACACGGTTATTTAATTCAACTGACAGTGTTTCAATCTTATTTTCTTCTGTGAAAGCTGTTGAAGATATTATCAAAGCAGGACAGACAAAGATAGCACTGCCATACTGTTCACTTGGTCTCTCAATAGCAAGTTTCATTTCTGCTATACAGGGACACTGTTGGTATATTCCTCAATGAGTTTCCTGCACACAAAGTACATCACACTTACTGATCTTGCAGAAATTAATTAATAAAACTTCCTTGTCTGCTGATATGATTCAGTATTCATAGTGGCCATTGTTAAAATTGGCCCTTTGTTTACAAGAAGCATTTCCTGCATTCTGGGTTGGAAGGATTAGCCAACAAAAATAAATTTGCTGTTACCAGGAGCACTCCTTGGAGGTTCCTTCCTTGCTTCCCCCCCAAAATTGGAGTGGGAATAGAAAGCTTTAGTGGTAATTGTGTGGACAGGTTGGAGGATGTGGAAACTGCCATTTCAGAAGATCCACTAACAATGGGTTATATTGTTATTAGATTTTTATCCCATCTTTTTTGTATATAAGTCAGTATGAATATACCTAATGCTTTTCCCCAGAACAACAACCCTGTGATGTGGATTGGGTTGAGTTGGGTAGAGAAAGAGTGACTGTCCCAAAGTCACCCAGCTGTTTTTTATGCTTAAGGCAGGACTAGAATTCACAGTCTCCTGATTTCTAGGCCAACATCTTAACTATTAGTCAGAGCGGCTCTCTATGTGGAATTGCAGTTTGAGGACAAAGAAAACAAGCTTGTGAGATACAACATATGACTTTGGAATAAGGAAAACTTAGTAGATGAAGGAGAAGGAAGCTTGGATATTTTATGGGCACGGCTTTGGTGTCAGCCTAAACATAGAAGTAGATAAACTCATGAGATTGAAAAGCTAAGCCAGAACCCTTAGTCCTGTATTTTATAATTTGCTGTCAGTTGGATGGCTTCTCTACAAAAAATTGTGGAAAATGAGAAAATACCAGCTGCTTACCAAAATAGATATTTTGATTAACCACTTAAAGAAATTTTAAGGCTGGAATTACAATTATATTACAGAGAAAAACATGAATGGAAATATCTTTATTTCTTGCTGTCTCAAGAAGGAAGTATACATTTGGTGGAAATGAGTTAGAATGGAATCCAGAGCTATTATTGGATAATAGAATAGTACTACATTTGAGAGAGCAGCTCCTAGAATTATAAGATTGAATGAGGGCACATCTATTGATGGAATTCAGATCAAGTACTTAACTTGATATTTTTATCTGTTTTAGCTCCAAGCCCAGTTGGGCAGACCAAGTGGAAGAAGAAGGAGATGATGGTGAGAGATTTAATGTACATTCATTTAGCTCTTTGCTTAGCCAAGGGTAGCTCCATGCTTCCATATGGGTTTTATCTTACAAAATCTCTCCTTTTGAAATCTTATGCCCAGATTTTGGTAAGGAGCAATGTTAAGAAAACCTCATTAGTATTAATTTACTTTGAAAGCTACCTGGTTTTGTTTATCAAGTTACATAAATCTCAACATTTTTCAGTACTTTATTAGTTTGGTTCCTCTGCATGTTTGCATTACTATTTGTTGTTGTAATTTTTTGCAATTATATCCTGCAGACAATTTAAATGGACAATTCTCCTGATTTTATTCCCTAACAACATTCTAAGCCTAAGGCTAATAATGATCTCTTGTTTTGGGGTAAGTTAATTTGACAAACAGTGTGTTCCATTGGGTAGCAGTGAAGTTGAACAGTCGGAAACATCAGCTCAAATACACATTCAATTCTGAAGTACACATGGCTATATTTTGGGCTTTTAAAATACTGTGGAAACGAATACATTTATGTACTTAGAGCATTATGTTATTTATTTTGAGTGAATCTACTTTGCTTCCAAAGTGATAAATTTTTGGCCATCTAATTTTGCTATTACAGAGAATTTTGTGGGCATATAACAACTGACATTCCTAGTCTTTCCATCATAGATAAATGTATTACCAGTGATCTGCTAAAAGATATTCCCCTGACGGGTGTGTTGAGTGAAAATGGAGCTGTAAGTGTGACCATCGAGCCAGAACTTGTAAAAGGAGGTAGGAGCTACATTTGTATCTAGATGTCAGGAGGAAGCAAAGCATGAGATACCTCCAGGATCCCAAATGCAATCTTTGTAACTTCCTCCACTCTGTTTGCAGAGCCCCTCCCACCTCCTAAAGAAGTTGTGAATGGAAATATTAAGACTGTGACTGAGTACAGAGAAGAGGAGGATGGCCGTAAGGTGAAGGTAAGTGGAGAGTAAGATTGAGGGGTATCCATCTTCCCCACTTCCAATCTCACAGTGGTCTCTTCATTCATTCTTTGGTGTTGTGGTATTCTTTGGTCTGTGATACTGACCTCCATTTTCATCTCTAGTTGCCTTTCTTTAGCAAAGAGGAGAAATTCTTCTCCATATACTATATTTTTTATTGTTTTGTGGCAAAACTAGCATTCCATGCTTGCTGCTTATTCTATCCCAGTTTGAAAGTGCTGATACTTTTTCCTTTACTTATGATCTTGTTATGCAAGAGAAATAGGCTTTACAGGCTACTAACACTTTTAGCTTTGCAATCATATGGTCAAACATAAGAAAGTCATATACAGAATTACTGATGACCCCACAGATTATTCCCATTTGTTCTCCTAATTCCTACCTGAGTACTGTGCTTCTGTCCTTTCACAGATCATCCGCACCTTTAGAATTGAGACTCGAAAGGCTTCCAAGGCTGTGGCAAGGCGAAAGGTAAATCTTTTGAGAGATAAATGTGGCTTTTGCTTCCTCAGTTCTCCAGGATGGACTACTAAAGTACATAAGAATCCTCTGTTGTGAGTTTCAGTGCTATAGAAACGTTGGTTTCCAATTTGCACAGTGTGATCTTAGTTCTGTTTCCTGGGAAAGGCCTTTATTTAAACGTGTTTTTTATTTCATTTATTAAATTTACAAAGCCACCCATCTCACATAACTGTGGGTGGTACAATAAAACAATCAAATAAACAGTATAAAACAATATAATACAACAAAAGTTGTACTATAGAATTTTTTGGCTGTCCTCTTGTTCACAAACAAAAATGATGTTATAGAATGTATTTGCAGTGTTCTCATATTAGTCTGATTTGTTTATTTGCTTAACAAATAGTTTGTAAATAGTTTGATCAATAGTTTGATTTCATTCCTCCCACCCAGTTCCAAGCTACTTGCTCTGAAAATTGAATCTACTGGCTGAGGAATCAAGAATGCAGCCTGTGGATCCCTCACATCCTTTCATAATGCACTTTTCTCCCAAGTTTTCAAGATCATAAATAAGGGAGAGGACATTATTCAGCCTTTTTGTTCTTCCCCCTAGAACTGGAAGAAATTTGGCAACTCTGAGTTTGATGCCCCTGGCCCAAACGTGGCTACTACTACTGTGAGTGATGATGTCTTTATGACTTTCATCACCAGCAAGGAGGTGAGTGGCAGCATGCAAGAAATCAGTCATTCTGTAGTTATATTTCCCCAGAATTCTGGCAGTTGCCATCACAGTATCTCTTGAGAGTGCCAGATTGTCCAAAAAATTAGTGGGGGGAGCATTTCTTTTGCATTGTTCTGCAGGTATGCCTCTTCACATTTGGATGTATGTGAAGCAGGTCAAGTGTGCCAGATAGGGCGACATTTACATGGACTCAGGAGAGTAAGGGGGAATCAGACAACTTTTAGTCACTTAGTCATGCAGACTATCATTTCACTCTTCCAGGACTTGAATTGCCAGGAGGAGGAAGACCCCATGAACAAATTAAAAGGGCAGAAGATTGTGTCATGCCGTATCTGCAAGGGTGATCACTGGACCACTCGCTGCCCTTATAAGGACACACTGGGGCCCATGCAGAAGGAACTAGCTGAGCAGCTGGGTCTTTCCACAGGCGAAAAGGAGAAGCTCCCTGGAGGTGAGAGTTAGAAAGGGTAAGGGCAGTAGAGGAAACTGTGCTCTGACTTTTGCTTAAACCATATTTTGTTTCCAGAACCAGAGACTGTTCAGGCTCAGCAGAACAAGACTGGGAAGTATGTCCCACCCAGCCTGAGAGATGGAGCCAGTCGCAGAGGGGAATCCATGCAGCCAAATCGCAGAGGTGAGTTTTTGCAAAGAGAAGCTGTCTTTAAATCTGCTGTGTCCTAACAGTAGCGTGTATTGGCATCTGCACCAGCATCCAGTACTTCAACTTCTGCTGGCAGTCATCTTTCCTGTCTTTTTACCCCCAACCCATAGCTGATGACAATGCTACCATCCGTGTCACCAATCTATCTGAGGACACCCGGGAGACTGACCTTCAAGAGCTTTTCCGTCCTTTTGGATCCATCTCCCGTATTTACCTGGCCAAGGACAAAACTACTGGCCAATCCAAGGTAAGGGAGGGACAATTGGGATGGGAGAAAGAACAATCTAAGAGCAATGTTCTCTCTCTTGCTTGCTTCTGTTTTTCACTCTTCTGGTTGCTTTCCTTCAGGGTTTTGCCTTCATCAGCTTCCATCGCCGTGAGGATGCTGCCAGAGCTATTGCCGGTGTGTCTGGCTTTGGCTATGATCACCTGATCCTAAATGTGGAATGGGCCAAGTAAGTAAATATCTGATGTCCTGGAGCACATCTGTTTTAATGTTCACTTTTCAAGCATCTCTACAGAAATGAGTTATTAGTTTTTCAGAGGACTTACTGATGTGATGCTTGGGACATTACAGTTCAGAATTTCGGGTAAAAGGTAAAGGTTTCCCTGCCACTCATGACTGATTCTAGGATGTGGTGTTCATCTCCATTTCCAGGCTGAAGAGCCAGTGTTTGCCTGAAGGCACTTCTGTGGTACTTTGTTTTGTCAAGCTTTTGTAAAGAGTCTTAGAAGTCACTGCAAAATAGAGACTGTGCCATTTCTCTCCCCAAAATGGCATCTGCAGGCCTCTAGAATTAAATTCAAATAATTTTTTAAAAATATTGCAAAATTTGTGAAGTTCTCAAGTTCATGGAAAAAGCAAAATCCCACTAGATTTTAAGTAAGAATGTCCAAATTCTGTCAGCTTTCAGATCTTTTTTTAAAAAGACTCCATATAATTAATCACCCATAGATCACAGTTGATCTTAAAATGGAGATTACAACTCCAGATTTTCTTGTGTGACCCCTAATTGCATGTAGTTTTTTCTGCAAAATTAATTTGATGCTGTTTTGGCCAATCTCCCCTGTTCTTTGGATATGTTTCTGCCTTTGTTAGAAATTAAATTTAATTTGATATGTTAAAAACAATTCATTTCAGTAAGTCTTATTTCTAAGCACATGGCAGAAGCGGCTCTTGTATTTTCAGGATTTGTTCATCAGGGGCCAAGCAATGATTTTTAAATTGGAAAAAAAAGATTCTCCAGGTTTAATATTAGGTACTGCGTTTTCATTCCTGTAGGTTATTATTGGCTCTTGCCTGTTAGTATACTAAGTTTTTTTCATTCTCCACAGACCTTCCACCAACTGAGACCTTCTGTCATGCCTTTGTTTCTGGTTTTGGAAAGGATCCAATTTTGTTATTAACTGGAGATACTAGTCTCTAATAAAAATTAATCGTAGTGTCATCTGTATTATGTCTGATTGTAGAATCCTGACTCTTGTGCCTTCTTCCATTTTTACTTGAGAACCTCTCTGCATCTTTTTTGCTTTATATTCTAATGTTAATGTAATAGATAGAAGCTGTCTTCTTATTAATTTTTGACTATTTCAGTGGGACAAATGAAACAATGTCTTGTTCAAATTGTTGAGTAAATGTCACCATGCCTATTATTTACACACTGTCATTTCCCAGGTCTTCTGTTTTTTCACTCTCTGTTAAGGCAGAAGAACTTTCTTGAATCCCCAGCTTTATCAATCCCTAAAAATCCCTTTTTATTCCCTGTCTATAAAATAGAGTCTAGTTTATTTCATTTACTGTATATGTTAATCAATTCTGCCTTGGAAGTGCTTCTACACTTCTGAACAGCTGTATCGTTGCAACCATATCTGTTGCAGCAAAAAACAAGATAGAGTTGCATGGCAGCTTGGCAACCAGCTTCTCAAAGATTGCAGTGCCGTGTGCCTGTAAAATGATCGATGACATTGTCCCCACCCCACTCCAGTAAATAAAACTAATGATTTCACTGGAGCAAGGATTGGGTAAGGAATAAACTCTTAATAATTGCAGTCTAATCAATGTAACACCAGCCTATGTTGGAGGAAGTTCAGGTTTTGCAGAATATGGAAAATGAAACAGAAGGGTTATATAGAGTACCACCACCACTGAAATTAGGGTCTTCACTTTACACTTCTTCAGCTTCAGAAATATTGATCATGTTGTATGGCAATCTAAAGCAAACAAAAAATAGGATTAAGCTATAAGACCAATAGATGGTGCTTCCCACCACATATTGGTTTTGTTTTGTTGGTACCTTCAAGCCAGTGCTTGATTACTGATGGACAGGCTGTGCAGTTTGTTTGGCAAGATTTTAGAAGTGGTTTGCCATTGCCTATTTCCTAGGACTAAGAGGGGTGTGACTAGCCCAAGGTAGCCCAACTGGCTTTGTACTTAAGAAGGGACTAGAACTCACAATTGCCTGGTTTCTAGCCTGGCACCAAAACCACTGTACCAAACTGGCTCTCATTCTTTAAGACAAAGTTCGGTGTGGAGACATTGAGGACCAGAGTCAAGATGGCCATCTATCAGCCACATTATTCCACTTGGAAGTTGGGCATGGTGGAGTTTCACATGACTGTGAGTGAAAAAAGGGTAGAAAGCAACAACATAATGGTTTAGGCTGCTGCATGCAGTGAAAGAAACACTGCCATACAAGTTGGAGTAGAAGAGATGTACAAAAGTACAGAGAATGTCCAGTTTTTTGGTGAGAAGTAATAGATGGCCATAGGGAGCAAGGAAAAGGCATAGAGCAAGTCACTGGTAGCAGGATTGAAGAATACATATTGCCTACATTCCACTTGCATTCAAAAGCCCTGAAGCAGTAGATCATGATGCCATTCCCTGGAATAGCCAAAATGAGCTGTATTAACAGCATAACTCATATTTGTTCTTGGAAGGAGTGTAAGCCATCCTGGCAGAAATCAGTTCAGTTTCCCTCCTCGGCCAGTCTTGTTATATTCACATATCCTGATAATCCCATGGATTTCTAAGCAAATACTATACGGATAGTTAAATTTAATTAATGTTTGTTTTTTGTTAGCCGCCAAGAATCTTCGGATTTCAGCGGCATAGAAATTAATTAATTAATAAAAAGATAGCCTTTGTTTAACAGTCACAACCGGGACTAGCAGTTACCAAGCAAAACAGTCACTAAATAAAACTGCCACAGCGTTTGTGATCTTACTTCAGCTTTCCTTTGCTTTACAGACCTGCAAAGTTTTTAAATCCAAGGATTAGTTGTACAGTTCCTTTTTTACCACAGTCATAAGTACAAACAGTTGCTAAATGAGGTAGTTACTAAACAAGGACAATATGTTAAAAACTTTGCTACGCAGTCAAGGTACAACATGGATATCTGATTTATAATAATGAACAGCCACTACTAATTCCTCTGTGGTAATTAGAATATTGTATTTACAATTCTTAGCTTGTTTAATTTCCATGTAATGATGGCTTATGAGGAGACTGCAAAAACACCATGCATATTAGAAAGCCTGGGGCTGTAGGTGGATCATATGGGCAAAGACTTGGTCTCCCCAAGGTCATTATTCAGATCCATGAGATATTTTTTGAGTGGACTAAAGAGATCTTGTTCACAGCATGGAATTCAGATAATACTGATGCTGACTTCATAATAGATTTTTTTATAAGGGGAAAAATATTTTAACTGATATATGAGGATCTGAAAAACTAGCATAATTGATTATAGCCCTTAAGGTAACAGTTAAGCCCCTGCATCTTTTTCTGCCAGAGGATTATTATGATAAAGTGCTCTTGCCAATTCTCCCAGAACAGCTGAGACACTGAGGTCATCCTGCCTGAAAAGCCTGCCATGGAAATCCTGTTATTTTTTTTAACCCAGATCTCCACAGTTAATTTACCTGGTTGATGCACAGGATTGCCACACACTTTCCAATTTCTTGGGAATGTAGAAAGCCTACAAGAAAGTGTTTTCCAGTTATCTTTTTTTGGAGACACTGAATTGGCAAGAGCACTTTTATCATAATAATTCCACACACACAGCATATGGTAAGCACTGGTGAGGAAGGCAGTTCCATGACAATAAAGAACCTGAGCACCTCTAAAAAATAACCATTGTACCCATATCTACTTTGCACCTCCAGTGCTTTAAACAACCAGGAGCATGCTACAAGTGAGTGATTGCCTCCCCTCTCATCCTTCCAATCTGTGTCAGAACATCAAACGGTTGTGGCAAAACCTGGCTCACATTAAGCAATCAAATCACTTTAAAAGATACAAATTTATTAACATGCAAACAATAAAATAATACATATCAAACTCCCAGCAAAGCATTGGCAACTTGCTGAGCAGCCCTGATCAAAAGGAGAACCACAACTTACATACATTTGGCCTACTACATTTCAAGGATGAGACAAAGCAAAAAGACATGCACAGTGGAAATTACAGCATGACACTGGAATGTTTTGATAAACCCAGCTGGATGAACTTTTTATTACTTATCCCTACTAAGTCAGCACGCTAGTCACACTATCTTTGAGATATGAATATATACAGTTTGGTTTATTGGGCCACAGGTTCCTGACTGATTCTTCCCACTGTTGCCACCCAGGCCCAATTCAACTTGCTGCAAAGGTTTCTTACAAGTCACTTTAAGCAGTTCACATGGGGGGGATATCCCATACGTCTGGTAGTGAATGCAGCTCACATGTGCCTTGAGTGGGAGTGGGACCTTTTACTATCACATAGGAGAAACACTATTAATCTGGTTAAAGAAAAATCTCAGATGCCATGACTGTATCTGTCAGTGGCTATGCTGAACATCTGCTCATCCTTTCCTGGCATATTATTAAATGTTAACAAGTCTGCTCGGAGGGCTCACCTTCACAGTCCACTAACTGCAGCACAAATCTGCTTCATTAGCTGTGTTTCATGTCCTCAGAATGCTGCCTTTGCTCATCTGTAGCTCCCAAACAATAGCCCAATTTGTCTTTAGCTATGCCATTTTTAAAACAGCATCTCCCAATGCAAGCTTTGCCTTATTGATGATGATGTGACAGAGGTTGGCATCTACCTAGCTCCCATTGACTATTTGAAACTATTGTAGATATGCCCCCTCCTACCTGGGCATTGCCTTCCATTGCTCTAGCTTTAGATTAGAGTAGTAACCTGCCTCAGCATCCACCACAATTGTCTTGTCAGGGCGTAGAGAGGACAAAATATTGAGTATCCCCACTACATCCCTGGGGAGGAACTAGATATGTCTGCTGTTGAGACAGATGGCCAAGTGGAAGGTTCACCCACAAGAGCTATTCCTAATCTTTGGGAGCAGCCCTTATACTCTCATGACAGAGGGCAATTATCAGAAACTATAGGAACTGAGGACTGTTATTTACTTGTTCTTCAGTCACGCACTCATATCTGACTCTTTGTGACCCCAGGGAGTGCAGCATGCCAGGCCTCCCTGCCCTGCACTGCCTCCTGGAGTTCACCCAAACCCACGCCCATCGCACTGAAATGTGAACAATAAGAAGGGTCATTTTATTATGCTCAGTGAATGTGCAAAAAAGCTAGATTTTGGGTTCAAATGCACATACTGATTCAGAGAATTTTAAAATTTTTTTTTTTAATTTTTTTTTCATCTGGGTAAAAATGTTTCCCTGCCAGTCATGACCGACTACGGTGCAGTGCTCATCTCTGTTTCCAAGCTGAAGGGCCAGTGTCTGTCTGAAAACATTTCCATGGTCATGTGACAAGCATGACTAGACACCAAAGGTGCACAGACACTATTACCTTTCCCACTGGAGGAGATGGCACCTATTTATCTGCTTGCACTTGCATGCTTCCGAACTGCTAGGTTGGCAGGAGCTGAGGGGGAATAACAGGAGTTCCCTCTGCTGCACGGCAATGCCGGGTCTTGAACTTGGGCCACCGACCTTCCAGCCAACAAG